>JAJLTT010000050.1:0-34629 GCA_030568315.1 Myxozyma sirexii
GGCCACCGCTTCTGGCGCTTGAATCCCAGGACCCCGTACAACGGGCTCGGTAGTCCTGTGGTGAACATGTGCTAGTCGCGCCTCCTGAACAACTTGTATCTCGGACCCCGCATGACGGGCTCGGTAGTCCTATGATAACGAGAAGGAGTTGCAGACGGTCACGGCCACCGCTTCTGGCGCTTGAATCCCAGGACCCCGTACAACGGGCTCGGTAGTCCTGTGGTGAACATGTGCTAGTCGCGCCTCCTGAACAACTTGTATCTCGGACCCCGCATGACGGGCTCGGTAGTCCTATGATAACAAGAAGGAGCTGCTGATGGCCTTTGCGTCTGGAGCGTGAATCCCAGGACCCCGTATAACGGGCTCGGTGAACATCAGCTATAACTGCAGTTGGTGGAGTCATACCCTCAGCTTTGTGCCGTAGGATCCAGTACTAGGAACTCAGTAGTCCTATGATGAATAAGAAAGGGCAGATAATCAGGGAGCCTTTGGCAATCTTATACATCATTTAAGGCTATATATTTAACATTTAAAGAGTTCCTCGAAAACTTCTCGGCAGAGACGAGAGAGAGACGAGAGATTTATGTTCTGCCCTTTCTTCTGGGAGGTTCTGGCTTTCTTACCGCGTCAATCCGGCACGTATTACAGAGTCTGACGAGCAAGGTGAGTTCCGGGAAACCTTAGAAACACGGAGCATGCAGACTCCTCTCGTCTCTGCTTTTATTTACGGTTAAAATAATTATAACCCTGATACATGCACATATACATTAGCGGTATTAACAGGAGTATACTGCAACGTTGGCAAATGACAGGTATAAAGTTGAGAACTAGTGAGATTTTGTTCTAGGCTTTTCAATATGGTTAGATTATGTCGATGATGAATGTTTTTTTCATTATTTTTTTAATTTAATTAATTTTTATTTTATTAAGACCGAGTAGCTGGGCTGGCGCAATATGGCTAAAAAGTGAATACACTTGCTGAATATAGCTCTCTGGAGAACTTGATTTGCATATGGTTCTCTAAACGAGAATTGGAAGGAATGAAATAGAACGAACAGTAGCCGACGACGATCTCTAAAGACGAGCTTCAATGAATATGGATAGATCAAAACATTCTTACTATATCTTCACATTCAATACTCTTCTGCATTCAAACACTAATAGATAGCTCGCTTGTCGTCAATCATCTTCACGCGGCAATGTTAAAAGGGAAACTATATGCTAATTTCAGCACGTGAAGATGCTCGGTGATGACGTAAGGGGCCGCCGTAAAACACGGAGGGCTAGCAACCAGAATGTCAGGGTCAGCATTTCGTTGCATTACAAACAAAACATCTATGATATAGTTGAAGCAGCATACAGAATCTAGTATAGTAAACATTGTTCATTGTATTTGTGTGAACCTAATGTACTCCAATAATAATACAACACCAAAGCTGTCCAAATAATCCATAAACTCCATGATCATCAACATTTATGATCTGTTCCCATGCTTAACTATAACATAACGTATACAACCAACCCATGCGCGCACGTCTTGCTCCACATATTTAGACATAGACGTAAATCTAGCTATGCGAGCCAAAAAGAAGACTGCGCAAATGCTCCGTTACGGACCGTATTTACATGCGCGAAGCAGCCTCGGCGGCGGGATCAAAGTTGGAAATAAAGGAAACCGACGAGTCAGTCGACGAGACCGAGTCAGAGCGAGGACGGAGATCACCGGTGGTGCCGGCGGGCAAAGTGGTCTGGTCGTCAACGACGACGGCGGTGACGACATCTGACGAGAGAGGGAGGAATTTGGTTTCGGCGGTCGACGAGACGGAGCTCTGTCTGGAGGACGAAGGAGAAACTGGGAAGACCATTTTGGAGAATTTCAGCTGACGTGGAGTATGCAAACAAGAGATAGAATAGCGCTACAGGAGAGCGAGAAGAGAGCGGACGCCGGCCATGGTTATATAGTAGTGCGTGGGACGGTCGGGCGGGAGGATGTGACCGTCGCGACGACGAGCACGTGGGTAAAAACAGGCCATGTAATCAGCACGTGACGAAGCTTCCCCGGATTCGAAGCTTCCCCACCACGCATCCGAGCATAGTGATCGCTCGCCGTGCGCTCGTCCGAGACGTTGTAGTATGGTTTAGAATGCGGTTTGTTATCGTCGATTTAAGAAAATTGCATATTACCGACTGCCGCGAGAATATTATAGCGAAAATGGCGTGGAACGACAAAGAAAATTGTACGGCTCCTAAGCAGCTGCTCTGCTGATTCCTTTAAGAATGCCCAGTCAGCGTGATCTTTATCACACCAATTACAATTCATTATCTCGTCACATATAATGATAAAATAGATTATTTCAATCGCCAAGCGCGCCCGGGCAAAGATTTGCAAAAGGTAAACGGTTGATCTCGGATTAAAGCTGACTGAGTGCCAGGCTCGTGAAGAATTCCTCCGTGACGAGAGTTCGTTTTTTGTTCGTCTTAATGCCCACAGCCGCCTATGTTTGTACGTTAACCCATCTACTATACGCGAAGTAACCCATAACTATATATTTATATTAATATAAACCGATATTACTCCTCATCTATACACTAATAGGCGGTGCAGTAGCTGTTGTAGCCACCACAGACGCCGCGTTCGTACTCGATCCTTGTCCCGAGATATTCACTGGAATAAACCGCTTGGGCAACGACACTCTCCCGAAGTTATCTGTAAACTTCTTGGTGACCTCATCTAGCTCGATATGGCTCGTTAACGCCTTTCGCGGCATGCATGAGATACAATGCTTTGAGTCTAGATTAATATCAAGCGGGTCTCCGCAGTGACATCCGCTCGAAAGCGATAATCGCACCGCATACTTCCTATCAGACCCGCTTTCGGACTCAAATAGCTCAAATACAATCTGTGTCAAATAATCCAGCTCAGGCACAGCATTGCGCGACATCTTGGTCGGGATTCCACACTCGTAAATCATATTCATCAGCGTGTAAATATGCGATTCTACAATATAATTAGCTCACCTCGCTCTCAGATAAAAACCGAAAAATATCAGCCTACCTTTGGTAAAATACGCAAAGCACGCGCCAGAATCAGCGTCCTTAACCTGATCCAAGTCTGCTAAGATTTGCTTCACTAGAGGCAAACTAGTCAAAAGCCCAATATCTAGCTTCTCGTCATCCGAAATGCCGTATTCTTGCGGACAAATGTAACTAAAAATTAGAAAACATTAGTCAGCATTCCCTTTGATCAATTTCGGCATGTCAAGCAAAATACAACATACTCAAATAAGACTTTAGTAAGTCTATACAACTCGCGCAATTTGCTGAACTTTGCGTCTTGAAATTTATCCACAGGAGGAGTTCCATTACCACCACCTGTCGACGACGGCTTTCGCGTAAACTCTTCTCCACCGATCTGTGGCGATCCCTTCATACTCCCGGTTGATCCACCGCTGACTGCACTTGTAGGTGATGGGGACTGCGAAGTACCTGACAGCGAACTGATCGCTTCAGCTGCCGCCTTGGCTGAACCACAGGGAGCAAGTTCACCGTTTGTGTCTTCGACTGGCAGAAACACATTCTGCAAAAACTGGCGATTATGGAGCGCGTCGTATTTCATCGTATCATACAGCTCTGAAATCTTTGATGGGTCAACTTTCTCAACAGTCGTAAACTCGCCAAATAGTTTATCCCAGCGCTCTTTGAATAACAACGGATCTTCACCGCAGCACCAGCGCGACTGGAATGAGTTTACGTCCCGGTACTTGAAATTTGCCTGCATGACCTTACGATGGAAGTTCATCAGCTCGACAACGGCTTGGATTACCACAGACGGTTCCTCCATCTTCTCCGGCCATGTAAACTGCGGAGGCGCTTTCAGTCCTTTACGCAACAGCGGCTTGATTTTCTTCTTAACTTTATCCATCAAGTCCTTTGCCGCGTTACTATCATCCAGTAAATCTTTGCGGATGATCAGAAATGATGGGTCCAGGTCCTTTTTATCCAAAAACGATGCGCACCAGATCTGCGCACTAGTAGCCACGCGTCGTTCGGAGCTTGTATACACTTTAACATTGCCAAGTGCTCCTTTATTCATCAACAACACGTCCTTTCGCATTTGGTCGCCCAGATCCTGTGACTGGTATCGCGCAGAATGCGTAGGCTCACCGCCCCATTTGACAATCAACTGAACTTTCTCGACTGTCATGTCATCGCTAAGAACAGGCTTGATCTGCACTTTTGTGCCCGCAAAACTCATTTTTCGCTCCAGGGCATGCGCAAGTTGGGCTAGTTTACCCGCATCCTCGATACGTTCCTGCTGAGCTACGCGCGTTGCAGCCAAGACTTCAGCTAAAGGCTCAATACCCCGAATAATAACTTCTTCCTTATGCTCTTTCAACAGCGCTATAAATGTCTGCGAGTAGAACGAAAATTTGAGCTTCTGCTTTGGCGTACGGTCGGCGTGACGGATAACGTAAACCATACCCTTCAATTTCCAACTCTGTTTTTGCTCAGCGGGTTTAGGTGCGCTCAACGATGCCGGAAGACGTTTCTGACTGGCGCGTACAGCCATGAAGATTTCGCGAAGCACTTTTGAACATTGCTCATAATACTGCTGGTTTTCCTTAACGAAAGAAAATCCGTTGACGTCGATGACATAAGAGTGCCCATTTACGCGTAATAAGTCAAATCCACAAATTGCTTGGTCAAACGCGATAGAGATATTCCGGGCCATGTTCTTTTCTTCTGCCGTCAGTTGCGTCACAAATCTGATTTCTTTACCATATGTATTTCGACGAACCAAGCCGTCAACAACTGGCGACTTGCGTGTTTCCGCGTGACAATAATTAGGTCCAACAGTGTAAGCTTTGACATCCTCATAATTGTCTGTATCCATAAATTGCTCATAAATGAAACTGCCTTCAGCTCGAGGCGACGATAGTTCGGGGTCGAATTCAGATGATTTGTTGCCTACTTTGCGAAATAATTTGCGACCGCCACCACCTTGAGAAGTGTGATAGTAAATGTATATGTTATGATCTTCGCCGTTAACAGGTTTTTCAACATATGGTTTCTTCAGCGTCTTTCCGTCGACCCAAAGAGTATCAGGGTCCAACATCTTCCAAGCAGGTGGGTCTCCGCGCTTGATATTAACGCCTTGTTCCTCCATTCTCTTTTCAAGTACGGAATCAACTTTGGGGCCACCGTCACGACTGATTTCTAAGCGCGCAGGCGTCGGTACATGAATGCTATCTAGAATGTCCAGAACAAGTCTTCTATCCCATAATAGCTTCTGTGACTCGAGATCATTAACTAGATATGGTTTGCGGAGTTTGGCGTATCTAATTGCTTTCTCTAGCGGAAATCCGGTTGAGAAAAAAGAAATCAGATAATCACAAGTAGGCCAATTTTCAATATCTAACCATTCATTAGTCTCGAATTAGTCAATAGATCCCAGTAAAACAAACCTTCATCAAGAATGACCTTATCGCCAAAGATTACCGTCTCAAACATGCCATCCGAAATCAATCGATTGAGAATATGTCGACAGGGCTTACTGCGAGCTTTCGCGTCCATAGCACATACACCAATCGTTCCATATTTCTCTACGGGAGTCGGAGGTCCTTGCATAAAAGTCGAACCCATTGCCGGAGGAGGCAAATTAAAGGCCGAATCCCGGGACAGAGTCTTTGTCAAGGACAAACTGAAGGCGGAACTCAAGCGCGACGGGCTGTCAGTTACTCTGTCCGAGGCCGCTGGTGAGGATGAACGGGAGGATTTGGTCGAAGTCGAGAGGGGAAGACTCGATACAGCGTTGAGCTTTGGAGTCGACATAGCTGCGAATGAGAATTAGGTCACTTTGATGATATGTGACTCGCGGGGGAAGATATATCGATAGCAATTTATATCGAAACCAAACCGCAGGTAGAGAAGATGCAGACGCGAGCAAGGGTGATTCTCGGCAGATAAGGAGGGAGATCAAGGTCCACAGAGATTGCTTCAACTCGGTCCTTTTACAGCCACCGAACCCACCACGCCCTCGAGGAATACCGTAAACTTTATTTCACTCCTAAATGCTTCGTCTACGAAAACGTTTGGAAGGTTACGCCCAAGAGCTCAGTTGGGAGTTTAGGAACTTACCCGGACTACCAAGAATTTTTTTTGTTCGTAGAAGACCGAATATTGTACTATATGCGTAACTGCCTGACTTTCTGCTTTTGAAGGACTTGTGATTTGCAATGCCGTCGATTTCTGCCTCGGGTAAGGAAGATATCGGTAAGCGGAGGAAGGTCGAAAATACCAGTTCTGCTGCTGTTGTCGCCGTCGCTGGTAATAGTCGAAAGCATGCATCAAGGATTTTTGCACCATTTAGAGTATGGCAATGATTGTTAAATCGCTGTTGTTGCGTGAGAGTATTTTCTGATGTGATCTTTTGTTTAGGCGCTTGGATATGTCACTAATACGGTGCCATTTTCCGTATCGACTCTTGGTCAGACGTTCATAATTACCACAGTCGTGGGCAATTCATTCCAAGTCTACGATGTAAGTTTGCGCAGGATTTATATCTTAGAAATAATTCTTACTTTGTAACAGGCCGGATCTTTGCATTTACTTTTCGTGTCCTCGCCGCAAACAAGTTCACCTATAACGGCGGTCTCCACGCATTTCCACTACGTATATGCAATCTGGGGATCTACCATCGGCGTATACCGACGCGGAAAGCTAGAGTACTCGGTCGACACAAAGTCATCAGTTGGTCTTTCCAAACTTCTGGTTTTTGGAGATTACGTTTGTGCGGCTTCAGATGACACCGTGTACGTGTACCGATTTGTGACGCCGGACAAGTCGAGTCCACCGGAATATTACACCTCTATTGATTTACCCCCAGGCGTTGGAGAAGTCGTTAATCTTTTGCATCCGCATACATATCTTAACAAGATCGTCGTCGCATCGTCGTCATATATCATGCTTCTAAACATTCGTACCGGCAAATTAGTTTTCCAAAGCGACCCTTTTGAATCGCTGTTAACTGCCGTCGACGTCGCGCCCGTTCTCGACACTCTCGGTCTAGCCTTTGAAGACGGTCGTATCCAAGCTTATAATTTGCGGTATGCACGCGTTCTTTTCGAAATATCGTGTCGTCAACAAGTGTCGTCGATCTCGTTCAGAACCGATGGCACTACGCACTTGGCGGCTGGAACAGTGGATGGCGATATCTATTTCTATGATCTGAATAGGCAGCGACGAGTCCATATTATGCGAGATGTGCATGCTAATTCTCAAGGAGGTGTATCCTGTGTCTCATTTTTGAATGGGCAGCCTGTTTTTGTTACCTCTGGTGGCGATAATTTTCTCAAGGTAAGTTAGTTTTATCTCTATTTGTGCAATTGAGTCTAATGTTTCTTTCCAGGAATACGTATTTGATCCGGAACTCAGTACATCCACAAATCTTATCGCATCTCCTCCACGACACCTCCGTTCGCGCGGTGGTCATTCAAAGCCATCAACCAATCTTTTCTTCACTGAAGAATCAGGACATTTTCTACTTTCCTCCTCCTTAGATCGCTCACTTTGGCTCTTCTCTCTTCGCAAAGATGCTCAGAGTCATGAACTCTCTCAGCGTGAAAGGAATACTCCCGGAACTGGTCGTAAAGCAGGATTGACTAGTGGTTTACGAGATAAGTTTCCTGAAATCACTGCAATGGCGCACGAAGGTAATAAGAATGGAGAATGGGAGAATATCATAACTGCACATAAGGGATTACCATATGCGCGCACGTGGGATGGGCATAGGGGAGCCGTTGGACGATGGCAGCTGAAGACTTCGGATAAAAGTGCCGTTCGCTCAGTCGCTATTTCATTCTGTGGAAATTTCGGGCTTATCGGATCAGCGCATGGTACAGTCGATGTATATAACTTGCAGAGTGGTGTGCGCAGAAAGCGGTTCCGGACCCATACTCGAGCTGTAACTGGAGTCGCTGTCGACGGATTAAACAGGACTATCATTAGTTGCTCTTTAGATGGACAATTGCAATTCCATGATTTCAAAACCACGACGCTGAAGCATTCGCTTCATCTCCCAGCACCTGCGACTTCGTTGCTATTACACCGGTCCACAGATCTTCTTGCGTTGACACTCGAGAATAAACAGATTTTGGTGGTGGATATACTGACTATGCGCGTTGTCCGTGAACTAAAAGGTCATTCGCAAGCTATCACTGCACTCGATTTTTCTGCAGACGGAAGATGGATTGTGTCAGCTGGCAAGGATTCCACGATTCGCACCTGGGATTTGCCTACCGGTTCATGCATCGATGCCGTTAGAGTTGAATCCGTAGTTTCTGCGCTTAGATTATCGGGAAATGGAGAATGGCTTGCTACGGCACACGAGGATGGTGTTGGTATTAATCTCTGGACAAACAGGACTATGTTCAAACAAGTTGCGTTTCGCCAGATAAGTACCGATGAACTAGCAATGCTTGAAATGCCATCGATTTCGGGAGAAGGCGCGGATGGCGTTCTTGATGGTGCATTCGGAAACATCGAACAAGACGAAGAAGAAATCTCAGAAGAATCTGGAGTATACGTCTCTCCCGAGCAGCTGAATCCTCAATTGGTCACATTGAGCACGATGCCGCGAACCAGGTTTGTGACGCTAGTCAATCTTGATGTGATTAAGCAACGCAATAAACCAAAAGAAGCACCGAAAGTACCCGAACAAGCGCCTTTTTTCTTGACGTTGACAGGAGCTAAACCGGAGACTGAAATGAAAGATGAAAAGGTTAAAGCAAAATTAAAGTCTGGCAGCGCGAAAATGACTGACTTTAGAAGAAAATTGATTGAAGGATATGCCACTGATGATTATACTGATTTTATTGACCATCTTAAGCGGCTATCTCCATCAGTCACTGATCTCGAAATCCGATCGCTAAGTGTTGAAGATCTTGACCATTTCTCACATTTCATCAACGCAATGAGTTCGCGTCTCGAAAAGCGGAAAGATTATGAAATGGTACAAGCTTGGATGTCTATGTTTTTGAAAATCCATGGTGATGTGGTTTCTGAGAATCGCGACGAGTTACGTGAAGCGTTGGAAAAATGGGAGGAAGTTGAACGGAAGGAAAAGAAGCGGCTTGATGATCTAGTTGGATATTGTACTGGTGTCGTCAGTTTCTTAAGGCTTGAGTAGATAATTCCTTTCCATCTAGAGCTGGTTTCTGTTATCTGTAATTTACTTAATCTGCATTGATAGTATTAACCCATTATTATTATCTTTCCATTCTCTAAATCTAATCAAGTTTTTGCCTCTTGGAATCTTCAGCACCATTCTCATCCTCAACAAGATCTCTTTTCGTACTTGCATCGGAATTCTCTTCTGCCATCTTTTGCTTCTTGGAAGACGGCTTGTCACCGGTGGCTTTGGGAAGTGGACCCCAAAATTTGGGATTCTGCGGGTATCGAGTGATTTTGATCTTCCGAGAAGGAGGATTAGCATCTGGATGATCAGTAAAATCAATCTTGATCCTATAGTTTCTAATTAATAACTTATTTCATCTCAATCGTCATGTTTTTTTTAAAAAAAAAAAAAAGAAGATACATACTTGGGTTCCCGTCTCTGATGAATTTTATAAGCAGGCGAACCGAATTTAATGTTTGCTTCCGTAACCGGGTTTTCCTTTGCAAATTCTCGCATAACGTCGTAAATGACATCGTATCCTGCATCAGTCTTGATCGCTCCCGCCAGCGCATGTGTAGGCGAGACTTTATATCCAGCGTTTATCAGAGCTGATCCGAGACCAATTAAAGTAGGGCATGAAGTGCGCATCACGGAGGATACTTTGTGCGGCGTGAAATAGAACGGCGCGTCTTCTAGTTCTTCGCCGGCGACGGTAAGCATGGAGTTTATGCGGGCGAGCGTTTTGTAGATATTTGGATCTGCATCTTTGGCTAGGGATTTGATCTTGGATATGAATTCTTTATTGTGTAGGCGGCCACCCCACATTGGTCCGGCCATCTAAAAGCGTTGTTAGCATATACGTCGATGATAACGATCTCAAGATAGACAGACGTACATGATGCACAAAGCCGCAGTTTTCGCAGTTGGGACCGACAGGAGGTCCACGAGGGAAATGGTATTTAATAGGAGCGCCATCATCATTAGTTGTTAATCGACCCAAAGGCTGACATGTTGTAGAATGGCAGCCGGTGCATGAGTATACAAGCATTGTTTGGCTTAAAACGAATATTAGTTACCAGATTCAAAACGATAAGCGCAAAGAAAGTGCATACCTGGCAAGCGATTTGACTTGGATGGGCGAGTGTTTGACCTTGATAAACAATCGCACATAGAAATCAATCGACAGACTGAGTAATGGCTCAATAGCCTTACCATACCTTGCAGCAGTAGTAGCAACTAAATGCAGTACCAGCCGTAACGCCGATTCATGGCAAAACTCCGTCTTTGAAGTCATTCCTCCGTAGTTGGAGAAGCACTTCTCGGGATACCCTTGGCCTGCGAGGACTCCGAGATCAGTACAGGTGATCAGCAGCAACCCGTCGTCGGTTATAGCCTGCACCGCCGCGTCGATAAATGGCGCCGCCGTGCCGTATGGATCAAGATCAATAACGTGAAACGGTTTAGACTTGCGTGAATACATAACTAAATTCGCGTCTCCGTGAGAGGGCTCGACAATGGATTCGGCGCCGGCATTGTACTTCACATTGCGGTGTATCGCGTCGACTGCGGCTGGTGAGAAGTCGTTTGCGACGACTGTTTTCAGATTTGGGATTTCTAATGCATATCTAATGGCACGCAGACCTGTTGCTGAGAGTGCCTCGAGTATGGTGATGAACGGCTGCTGCACTTTTTTGGCCTCTTCATTCTTTTCCTCTTTCTTCTCAGCAACTGTTTCCCTCTTGTTATCCTCCGTAGCCTCTCCAGCAACCGTCTGAGAGCCAGGCTCGTCTTTCTTTCCTTGCTTCTTTGATTTCTTATTTTTTTTCTTCATCGCCGCTTTCTTTTCAATAAATTCCTCCGACCAGGCACGAATCCCCAATGTACTTAAATCCCGATTAAACTGTTGAACAGGATTGTAAAAGACCTGATTCTCGTTCTCAAACAGCACCGACGCCCTTCCTTCACTTAAAACCAGATACTTGTGTCCGTCTTCATGCTCTACCGTATCCATTTCAGCGAAATTCACGTGGTCTGACGGCTGTGGTTGTGAACGATCTGGAAATTGTGAGTGTTGGGAGCAGAATCTGGTACGAGCTGCGGAAGAGTTGGCAGTAAAATGTCGTGATCGCAGAAATTGTGAATGCGTATTGTAAATAAACCTTGATAACTTAATTGCCGTTGAACTCATACATGAACTGAAAACAACGCAAAATACTGAATCAGCTCGACCTTGCACTTTTGTCTACAAAAAAATTCGCGGTCGTCATTTTCAGGGGTTTCAGTATTACTTCAACGCTTACGTGATAGCTAAGCCGCAGCAATCTCGACGACGACGAGGACTTCGTCGAGATGGCAAGGAACGGAAGAGGGAATGGATGTGCGACGTTGGCTTGATCCCTATAGAAATTGTGGAAAGGTGGCGCGAATATGTTACTTGTTTGGTGATAATTTCCCGGTTTGTAATTCTTAAGAGTTACTGTCGTTAAAAATACATCATTATCATCATCAACTGTTAGAACACGGCGTGCTTCTCGTTTTGCCATCAACTTCATCCACCGTGCAAGCCCGAGCAATCGGCAAAATGGAGAGAGACATTGGCCAAAGTGGCGAGCAAGTGTAACAAGAAATGCCGACATGCCTGTGACCCAAGCCATAAAATCATACTCTAAACTCCCCGAGGCATGTTTGCGCAAAGGAATCGCAATTCAACTCATGAGAAACCGACCATGCGAGCCAAAGCTGTATATAGTACTCATATCATGTCTTGAAATGTATTGAAAGGCTTTTCCGTCTTCTGCCATCGTCGTTGAACACAGGTTGATAAAATGTATGATAAAAATCCAAAGCGACGCGCTTCTTTATCAATCTTCAATCAGGCGCCGCGTCAAAGAAGCCATAAACACTCGAAAAGCCCGGATATTATGTTCTATATTGAGCTTACTTTGACCGGCGATTGCTTTTGCTGTGAGCTCGGGCATCTGAAGGACTGCTTGCTACTAGAGAACGTGTTACGACTGTCGAGCTGACTTTTCGCTCATCGGGATGTGAGCGCTGAAGTTATCTCCATTGCGCAATGTTTCTGCCACAGACGTCAAAATAATACGGTAAGCAAAGGCTTTATTTAATGTAATACTACGTGGAGAACGCTTTTTATCGAGACTTAAGAGTGCTGATAGCGTTTAGCGTGGATTAACCATAATCACCATTAACTCTGAATCCCTGGGACTATTTACCATGTCTTCCAATCTTGTCTTTCGCTCAAGTCAGATGCATGGGGTATTTCTGTATCCGTGAACACCATGGCAGTCAGAGTGCTCGCCAGTTTGCCTTTAGCCATCTATTCAGAAAATATACTAGTCTCGCAATTAGGAACTCAATCCAACTGCTCTAGATAAGCAGGTACATCCGACGTTATTCTAAGTTGTTATGCGAAATCAAAAGATATATTGCTTATCAGTATGTAACTCTAATACTAAAGGAACAACATGACAAAACATATACATGTACAGAGGGAAAACGCCCAGAATAAAAATAGAGAACAAATACACTAGTCATATCAAATCATACAACACTTTTTTTTTGTTTCTCTGTAACCTAATAACACCATGAAAACTTAAAAAGATGCGTTCTTTTCAGAGTACGAAATTTTAATCGCTTCCTTCTCGCTCGGCGAGTCGTCACTGGAATCAACTTCAACAGCTTCGCTAATAACGGCACCCTTGATATCATAATCGGGCGAAACATCATCTTGCAGATCGATACTTTCAGTACCCATCATAGCGAAGCGCTTCTCGTCGCGACGCTGGCAGTATACAGCGATGGGAATGAGAATAAGCTGAGCGACGCTAAAGCAGACTGAAGTGATGTAACCGGCACGGTAGCGTGGTGCGGACACTGTTTGCCAAGCACCGAGGGGGATGACGAGATAAAGCATGCAGTTTGTGGCATTGATGCTGGCGAGGGTAATCGCGCGTGCTTCGACATCGTGCGCGAACGTCTCGGCAGCCCATACGACGACAAGGTTACCGGGACCATTGGAGATACCGAGAAGCATAAATGCCGCAAAGAGAACGTTTTCGTTGAGGTCCCAGACAAGAAGCAGGACGTTTCCAACAAGCATGAGAAGACCGGCAAACAACATCATATCCCAACGAGATCGGCGCCAATCGGAGTAAACGGCAGTAACTAAAGCAGAACCGATTGAAACAGCAGCAGTAACAGTCGAAAGATTGTTGACAGCTTGTTCACTGTATTTACGTTTACCATTGGGCTTAAGAAGGGTATCCAGCCAAAGCAAGAAGGGAGTGCTGGATCCGTAAGGAGCAAGCCAGAACAAGTTACCCATCCAGACAAAAGTCCAGAATTGCCAACTACCAAACACACGCTTGACCAATTGCTTGTTGATGCCCTTGGATTTTTCGAAACCATCAGCCTGGAGGCGGTCAAACGCAAGTTGACGCTCGCGCTCGGAGAACCATCGCGACGTAGTCTTCTCTGGGACATCAGGGAAGAAGAAGTATCCAAAGGCGGCAATGGGAATGGTGATAATGGCACAGACAATAAAAAGCCACTGCCATCCACGGAGTCCGTTGCGGCCGTCGAGATTAAGCAAAGCGGCCTGGAGATAACCAGCAATCATGGTACCCAGAGGCATGGCACAGTAGTAAATAGCATTCCGGCGGCCCAGCTCTTCCTTCTTGTACCAGCAGTTGACGATATGCAAGCAGCCGACATAGCAGGCGGTGGCCCCGAGGCCGACGAAGAAACGCAAGGCAACGAGCTGGTTGTAGGTCTTGACAAAGGCGGTTCCAAGGGTGAAGAGCCCCCAGATGACTTCAGCGGTGGGAAGGTAGTACTGGGACGGAAGACGGGTAATGAGCATGTTAGAAGGGATCTGGAAGGTGCAGTATCCGACCTGATAGGCTTTGCAATGACGTTAATAACATGTTCGAGAGCGAGAGCAGTCCATGAAATGAGCAAATACATACCAGCATTGATGTAGTTAAGTCTGTTTCCGTAGAGATGAAGATCTTCCGACATACCGGAGACATAAGCGTTGCTAAGAGCGGAAATATCGAGGTACTTTGTGAAGAAAGCAAGACAACAATAACCCAAGACCAGAAAATCGATCTTGCGAACGAGGTTTCGCTCCTCCATCGACATAGTAGCAGGATACCAACCACTCTTAACATCCACCCATGCTAGAGCTTTCATAAAACCAGAGCCAATTCCCATGATTACAATTGTGAAGCAAAGAAGTCAAAGGAGAGAAGGGTGGCAGGGCAGACCTGGGAAACAGAAGAGCAGCAAGAGAGAGTCGGGAATATATATAGTCGAGCGGATGCGCTGTTTTCGGCAGAGATTGACAGGCTGTCAGTCAGCAATTAGAATATAGATAGGATCACGACTACCGGCCTGAGTCGCGGAGTGGGTAAATGAAGTAGAGGTACGCGGACTCAAAGGCGTGCCGGGTACGGCACAGATAGCAATTCATGCTCGAAAGGAGCGCAGATAAGACTCGGGATGTCTGTCTTATCTGCCACCCATCGGTACCATTTGCCACAAGATGGCTTTCTTTAAAAAATGTGCTACAGAATAACAGGACGAGTTGCACATGAAGAAGTTGCACAAAATGATATTTCGACAGGCCCAAGCACAGCACAGCACGAGCAAAGCACAGGAGCTGGTGGATGGTGAAGCGCATATCGCACGTTCCTCGCGCTCTGATAATTTCGAGGACCATGCGTTACTTTATCCCGGCCGGATAACAGTACCTTCGTACCCGCTCTCTATCGCCTGTCCACTTAGAGGCACAATATCTACAGTACAGCACAATGTATGCTAAGTAGTCATCAATAATGAATGGACAGTCTAATCATTTCCTGTCGCCAACTTCTGCTTTGCTGTCGTATTTCTGTATTTCTCATAGAGAACGGTAGGTCGCGTAGGTTCGCTCCCAACGGCCTGCGTTATTACTCGGACGCTTAGACATTAACTGGCCGTCCTTCAGTACCTGCTAGATTAGGGTACGTTGAAATTGCCATGATAACGTGTATTTAAAACTCTGGTCGTTCATGTGGATCGATCAAGGATCACGCCTTCCAGCCTGCTAGCGTCTGCCAGATAAGATTGATTGTAACCTAGGCGGCCAATCGCCAAGTTCGCTTGCTGAAAAAGAGGCCCGGTTACAACACAACGACATATGCCCAGTCTGGCCAAGACACAGCAGGTACGGCCGATAGGGCGGAGTTGTTTGAGAAGCTGTGGCGGGCGGGCCCTACGCAGTCTGCCGAACTTCCGAGCGCCAGCCCTGCGCCGGCAAAGATACGATAACGAACAGCCAGGCAATCAGAAGAACAGCTGATTAAGCATGATCGCATCGTCTAGCTGCAGGTTCATGGACTGCTGTATACTTTATGAGGAGTCCGCACTCGACCAATGGCCTCTTTTAGCCAGGTTTTAGCCAAGCCCGGCCCTGTCGACGCCAGCCGGCAACAAGCAATTGCCCAGGCCCGGCCCGGCCGCCATGGCTCATTCGTCCGTCTTGGACTGCCCGCCATCGAAATCTCTCTGTTATGAATACCGAGAAGTAACTCCATTATAGCAAACCTCTCTCCGGAACTAGTTCTTAATAGTGTGATGCCGATTTTCACCTTTATGGGTGCTGATACTATCCGCCAAGACGACGAATTCTCGGCTCATGTCATTCACCAGACGATGGCCCAGGTCGTCCCTGCTTTGGCGTTATCCGCCAGCACGGACGACAATGCTTTGGGTATGGTTGAGTTGATCCTCAGCTTTGTCAATGCCTTCCCGTATATTCCTTACCACAGACGCGTCAAACTGTTTTCCAAGTAGTGATTTGGGATATCTAAGTGCGCAGATCAATAAATCCGGTCTACCCACATACCGATGACTCTAGCCGTCTTCCTCCTACGTCTTTGTTTTCCAGTCTTGAGCTCCGTCTCAGATTTTTGTTCCAGTCATTCTTTTTTGCACATTCCTTTAACCAGTAATATGTTTGAGCTATTACTTTCCGGTCCTTGTACCTTGACCAAAACTCTTGGTCCTCTTGACAGTATTGCTCTCGTGTTGCGTCTTCTAGGAAAATGCCATCTCGATTTAGAGTCTCGTCACAAGGAGACGGAAGCTAAAGGGCTGTCCGAATTTCCTGGAGTTTTCCTCAAAGGATTCCCCGTTGTAGAACGCATTGAAGCGCTTAATCAGTATATTGGATTTGTTCGACGCATCCCATCGGATTTGGAGAACGCTACATCTGATAACGGATATGTTGCAGAATTGACGGGCATGACTGCCGAGAAGATTTTGGCGTTTAAGATTGGCCTGCTTCATTTTATTCGCGAAGGCATCAGTAGTTCTCAGAAAAGATCACAAATTGCATCCATCTTCAGACCTTCGTCTGAGGAGTATGATGCTACAGTGGTCGAATCTCTGCAAGTGTCTTCTGCATCTGCAATTGAGAGTCTTCCGGAAATCATTGACACCAACAATAATAAGCCCAAGTGCACTGTTTCCCCCCACTATGTAATGCCTCCAGTGTTCGGCTATCAGACTGCTTGGGTTTCGCACCGAGGCCTAAAGAAGTGAGTCATGTTACCGGCCCGAAAAGGTGATCCGAACGACTTTCGTGGTCTGTCATCCTGCCTCTCCTCCACTGGAAGATAGCGATAATATGCCTCTCTTATCTCTTGATCGTCCCCGATAAGCCCTCATTTGCTTCCCTCCTGCTCGCTCCGTTTAATCTCCCTTTCTCGGGCAGCAATTTCGCAACTTCCGCGCCTTCGTCTTTGTCTTCTGTCAACGTCTTTTCTTCCTCTTCTTTTTTGGCGCAATCAAAAAATAGTATTTAATGTGTTTTTATTATAGATTATACTTTAAGAATATAAAAACATCCGCGACTTCCCGCCTTGTCGCCTTATAGCTGCTCAAGATTAACCATCCTTCCTATACTTTCAAATACAAAATCTCGCCTCGTTTCATACATTCACAAAAGGCTCGTAGCACCCATCAAGCAACAAAACATGATGAATAGATAAATATATATATATATATATATAACTTATATATACCGCAAGTCAAAAAAAAACAAATAAAAACGCTGGATATAAAAAAATCCCATTTTGCCCCAAAAACATAGTTCCCAAACTAATACATAATCAAGTTTAATATCGCACAAAATGACATAATATATATAGATAAAAAAATTGATAAATCAAGTAAACATACTAAAAAGATTGCTAGGAGCTTTTAAACAAAAAAAAACAATAGTCTAATTTTACGTTATAATAGTTACTCAACTCAAAACTGCATCACATGTTAGCATCGTCTACTTCTTGTTCTCAACATTGAATTCACTTACTCGCTGTTGGTGTGCCTGAGGTGGCGAGCGCGCATATGCCTGAGCCATGTACTGAGGATGCATCATCGGCGAACCGGGACTGCCCGGAATCTGAAACGGCCCCGGCATTCCTCTATATTGCCCTTCCATAGACGCAAATCTCTGCATCGCGGCATTAGGCGAAGGCCTGTACGCATCTGTCATATACTGCGAACCGACCGGCGGCGACGCACTGGCATATCCCCCATAATATGGCTGTTGCTGTTGTTGTTGTTGCTGCTGCTGTTGCTGCTGCTGCTGCTGCTGCTGTTGTTGTATGCGGAGAAACTGCTGGTACATTGCGGGAGTGATACCTCCAAATTGACCAGAGTCTGGAGATTGCGATTGCAATGCCATCTGGTCCATCTGCATCGCAAGATATCCGTCCATACCAGCATCTCCTTGCTGAGAGTATTCAAAGCTATCATACGCTTGAGGCTGTGCCATTGGATAATAGTGTTGCCCTTGTCCCATCCTTTGAGGGCGCATGTAATCACGATGGTCGGAGTGACCGTGATTATTGTTGTTGTTATTGTTGTTGTTTTGGTTATTGTGATGATGGTGATGCTGACTATGATGATTGTGATGCCCAGACGATTTTCCGTTCGCGCTGTTTCCCGCTTGCATCTGTGCGCTACCGGCTCCATTTCCTGTGGAACCGTTCACACGCGTCGAAAGTCCAACTTCGTCCATCAGTCTTCGGTATCCTTGCGAAGGATGAACTTTGAGTCGAACCAGCACGCTTCGAATTGCGTTTACCGATCGCTGACGTACATCAGCTTCCAAAAAAGGCGTCGTCAAAATCTTGTAAATAACAGTCGGACCTTGTGAACTATCTTTCAAAATCTCTTCAAGCGCACTCTCATCAGGTGATAAAATAAGCGCTTCAAAAATAGCTCGACGAGCTTCCGGTTCTGATCTGTAATTAACGACTTTCAACACCGTCAAAGATGCAAGTTTATGTGTGCATAGAGGAACTAAATGCGGAATCAATCGCGGTGCAAGAATCTTGTGTCGATTAGGAAGCGTGCAAGTATCAAGGAACCATGTCAACAGTAAAGCACCATTGGCATTCGTAGCTAATTGTACAGCATGCAATGTGATGACTGCCGCAAGTACGCGTTGCTGTTCTTTGTTCGCATAGTGACTTTCCAAACAAGCGCGCATCGCACGCGCACCGAACCGGCCCTGTGCAATATTCCAGAACTGACTCAGCATTGTTTCGAAAATGAAATCGTTGTAAGGAGATCCAAATCGAAGACAACATTGCAGAACGTAATTTCCAAATTGATCCAGAAACAAATGTACAGTATATGGCCTCAGATTGTGTGCAATCATCTGCATCTGCTCAGGTGTACGCGCGACATCGATAATCTTCTGAGCAGCCCATGTTCCGTTCTTATGGATTCCCAACTGCGCAAGGTACGGCGCAATACGAACCAGCATCTTCATCTTGACATCTTCTGAGCAGAACTCAAATAATTTCTGCACTACTGTATTGCCGAGATAATCACTGGCTAACTCTGCAATCTCATCGAGCATCTCAATAGCAGATGCCTCAATCTCAGCAACCGTGCAACTACCATTATCAATGCGTTTACGGATCTCGCGCAACCGCGGCGCGTCGTAAATTCGGTTGGGATTCGGATCAGGCAGAGCAGGTAAATCCTCAATGAACGAAGAAAATGAGACTGCATTATGTACATTAGCTGCAATAACAGCCAACTCCTCATCGTCAGCACCGTACTCGCGCACGATTTCAAAGATGTCGACCTCCATATCGAAAAGACTGCGAGTAGGAACTGTGATTGCATTGTCGAGTTTTGCGGTATCCTTAACCATATACGTAATATCTGATTGCTGCTGTTGTGATTGCAATTGATTTTCAGTAGGTTCAAGGGGTAAAACTTTTGCAAAGCCGATACGAATCGGTCCTGCGCCGGGCGCCATTTCTGTGCCGCTCAAAGCAGCTTTGGCCTGAATTGCCTCATCGATAGCGGAAAATTCGACCAGCCCAGACGTCTTGTTCGATAGTATTCTAGCTGACTCAAGAACTCCAAATTGACTAAAGATATTCGTGAGTGAAACCACTGTAGCTCCCAGAGGGATATTCACAATCCATAGAGATCGAGTAGGGCCCATAGCTTTATCATCTAACGAATTGACAATCATAATATCATCTCCACCTTCTGATTCTTCAACAAGTTCAGGAGAACGACCATCGAGGTAATCGAGATAAGATGACGCCCCGAATGACTTGATGCGCGACTGTAGCTCTGGTCCGGCTGTAGTTCGCGACCGTGGTCGAGACGATAAAGAGGATGATGACGAGTGATGTAGTAAAGCACCGGCGGACGTTGTTGAAAGACTCGGAAAATCATCATGATGCTCGTCGGCCTCCTCAAGAAGTCCTTCTAGGCCTGTGGTTGGCGATTCATCGTAACGCTCGGTGGCCGAGACAGAGTACGAGCGGATGCGATTAGCGTCGTGACGCGCTCGATTTAGCTCGGACATAAAGGGAGATACGCTTTGTCCAGATGATGGCACAGCTGATGACGGAGGTATAGCGGTCGCTGAACCGGATGACGCGCTGAGGCGGCGGAGAGGCGGCGTGTCGTGTGCGTCAGCTGGAATGTCTGCAAGAGCGGCCGGCAGTGGCGGATTTTCCAGCCCAAGGTAATCCAGCGTCGAGAGCGCAGGCTGGTCGCTGAGTTGCGATTGGTGATTATCGGGGACGGCCCATGGTGATGATGACGAAGATGAAGACGAAGAGAGAGGCGCGAAGACCGAAGAACCGAACGGCGGCTGCGAGAAGCTGGGTAGCGTGAGAGATCCCGAGCGCAACCTGGTTGGAGACAGCGGGTCCACTGAGGTCGGGGCAAAAGATGACAGGGATGAAGAAGAGGGAGTAGCAGTTGTGGAATACGATGAAGGCTGGATGAGGGCAGGCAATCGTGACGGCAGAGTGCCAGCGCGGGCGCGACGGTAGGCGGACGACGAAGAAGCCGAGGCGAGGTCGGGCGAAGATGAATGCGGCTGCGAAGGCCAGAAGGCCATGTCTCGTGCCTCACGGGCTCTGTAAGGCGTCAATTGTTAGCAGACTCGAAAAGAAAAGCGGTGAAACGGAAAAATATGGGGAAGAAGGTGCAAGTACCGTTTCGAGACGTAGCGCGGGTCGAAAGGCGGCGGCTGCGCGGCTGCTGCGTCGGGCTTGCGGTCGAGGGCTGCCGACGAAGGCTGAGCAGACATTTGCCTTGAATAAAAAGATTTTAGCAGAGAAAAGGGGGATTGTGAGGGCGGTGAAGAACAGAGAAGGAGTAGCGTTTGGGTGGAGAGTGTTAGAAGCCCAGTAAAAGTAGGGGCTGTGCACTTAAATCGCTCGAGCCGCAGAATCGCTGTGCGAACTCAACAGGTCTCTACGCGTCTGGTATTGCCATGAACCAGTGATGTCTCTGCTGCACGATCGCGACTTCGCTCTCTACTGCCTGCGTCGCGGCTATCTGGAGCGCATCCACGACGGCGTCGGCGAGCGCGTCGTTCACGTTGACCGCTCTCTCTACGCGCGCGCATGGGCGATATCGAACAGGCCCTCGACGGTGCTGGCGGAGAATCCCCCGCCGCTCTTCCATCCGGAGTTCCAGTTCTCGCCGCCGATTCCCAAGTTCGTGGAAAGCGGGCGCGGCGTTGCTGCTGTGTCGGCCAGTGCAAACGGGGACAACTCAAACAGGAGCAGCTCGTCCGAATTCGGCGACAGCGACAGCGTCACTGAAGAGGCAGAGTACGGTGAAGACGAACTCGATCCGTCTGAGAAAATTACGGTACCAAAAGGCAAAGCCAAAACCAACGGGGTCACTCATACTGCGAATAGCGACGACGACGAGTACGACGACGACAACGATGAGCTGGGCATCGAAGACCTTCAGCGAGCAGCTCGCCAGATCAAGTTTTCCAAAATGCCGACCCGCGACAAAGAACGTATTCCTGATGTTGATCAAATGCTGTCGACTTACATCACAGGTGGAAAACACTCTCAAAAGAATACCGTTTCTGACCCTTCACCGTCTTCTTACTCTCGTAGAAACTACAAATACACATACCCTTCTGATCTAGGATTGGCAGGAAACCTCGACGATAAGGAAGGTATGACTTTTCTACAGTCATCTTCGTTCCGACGAGGAAAGTCGTTTGAAAAACGATTCAACACGCTCTGGTCAGATATCGCCATGGACGACGCCATCGCAGAGCAAGACCTGTCTTCATCCACAGCAGCAGCAATCGCAGGCAGCCGACCTGACGATCAGGCTTCACCTTCTGGAACTACATCGCAAAACAGTGCTCCGTCAGACTCAGGGCCCCCTTCTCGCATGTCATCAATCGCCGTCTCAACATCTGAACGTGACTTTTCTCGCATCATCGCTCCAACCGAGCATAAGTCAAACCTCTCGGCACTCATCAAAGCGTCTCAGGCGGCAGAAAAGAATCCTTTCGAAATCTACACCTCCGCATCTGGCGTAGGCGAACTTAAGCCACTCAGATTAAAGCTATACCGACCAACATCCTCACAACCCAAGAAGCCATTTGACGTCATTGTTAAACCGTACGTCACCGTCGCCGACGCAATTGGCTACTCTCTCTATCGCTACTGGGAAGAAAAACGGGAGCCAAAACTTACTGAAGAGGAGGCTGATATCTCAAAATGGACTTTTCGCATCGTTGAAGACGACGGTGAACCAGATCGTGATTTCCCTGCTCTTGATCGGACGAGAATTGTTTCGGCCTTTAGTTTTGATGAATTTGCGCTGGTGGAAGCAACGCCGAGACAGGTTGCTGAGAATCGCAAGCTGATGGGGAAGTAAGTAGAGAGTGATTGTATATTAGGTTTGCATTTTTTTGCGGTAAGATGGCGTTTAGCATATTTATAACGGTACGTTTCTTGATTCATTTACAATTACAATTATTATACATTTTCCGTAGTTACCTCTTCTTGCGTAGCAGACTGTCCTTCTTGCTCACTCTGATCCGCCGGCATGGATGACTCTGGCTGTTCAGTCTGCTTCTCCTCTTCAGCAGGCTTCTCCAATAACTTCATCAGATCCTTCCTTTCATAATAATACATTCCCTCACCAAATTCTGCATTCCACGGTACTTCACCCTTTGCGATCCTTTGTACAATTCTATAAGCATTCAAATCATAATAACGTACACCGGTCTTTGGATCGATAAATTGCGCAAGTTTTCCTGTTACATTGCATAAATGACGTTCGTGACGAGAAGGCGGGTTCCCTGATGCTGCTTCTTTTCCGAAAAGAACGGAGCGAACGAGTGGCGCGTCGAAGTTGGTGGTTGTTGGATAGTTAATCAGAATTACGGATTCGGAGGAGCATTTTGTGGTAGGACCTTGAGGTTCTGCGACTGTCTCTTCGTCTTCTTCCTCTTCTTCGTCTTCTTGCTCTTCTTCTAGAGCTGGTTTTGCTTCCACCTTAACCTCGGCAGCTTCCTTGGCTTCAGCGGCTCCTTGCGTTGCCATGCTAGGCTGTTGATTCTTGTCATGAGTAGTTGCGTCAATGTCGACTACATCGTTCTTACTCTCTTGCACCGCATTGTCATCTGTTTCCGGCACGGATGGTACTTCTCCAGCAACTTCAGACGGCTCTTGTGTAGATTCTTCCGGTGCTACGATCTCCGGCTCATCAACCTGCATCGCTTCTGGATCAGCAGCAACTACCTCGGCAGATATATCAACCGGCTCTTTTTCAGAAGCTGAAGCAATCGGCTCTGTAGTCTGCGCTGGCAAGTCATCTGATTGCTCGGCTGGAGTTCCTTCCGACTTCGTAGCTACCAATTCACCTTTACCGTTCAGTGCTGATGAGTCTGGGCATGGCTCCTTTTCGTCTATAGGATGCTCGCTGGAAATAATAGGTTCTGACTCTTTTGATGTCTTCGCATTGTCACCGGCAGCGGTCGTACTACCATCAGTATTAGTTGTATGACCATCAGCCGGCTCCGTAACACTCATCTCATCAGGCTTGATCGAAGACTGCTCGTCCGACGGCACTTGTGTAGGCTGCGCAGTGCCGGCGCTAGCTTTCTTCTTCATAACTCTCGGTTTTGACCTCTTCTTCACCCTGTCCTTGCCAGTACCAGCTTGTTCCGGAAACGGTTTCGACCCACGCTTTTTCCCCGCCTCTTCATCAATAACTTCAATAAGCAAACCCCGTCGATCATCAGGGGTATCAACTATCGCACTTCGCCACCGAATAGCGGGACCGAGCTGTTCACGTCTGGCGAACATTGCCGCTCGTTGTGACTTTTTGCGCATAACTTCTTGCTCGAAAAATGTGTTTAACGAAGCGACGTTCTGCTCTTCAGTAAGTTTTGCGCGCTCTATGCGCTCTTCTTGTGTAAGTTGGCGTATAACCGATTTTGTGTGAGGTGATGGATTAGCGGATTTCCGTTTTTCTTGTTGTTGAAGACGTTCGAGTACCGCTTGTTTGTTTTGAACGGTATGCGCTCGTGAACTTGCGCGAACACTCGAAGATGTTCGTGAGGAGCCAGCTGGTTTCGGCTTGGGTATCGAGGTTGTAGTAGGACGAGCAGGCTTAAAAGAGACCGTTCGCTGCTCGAGTTGTTTGCGCTTACGAGCCTTTTCTCGCCGTTCTTCTTCAAGCAGCTCTTTTTCACCGACCTCGATATCGCCAGGTTGGGCTTCTTTTTCATCTTCTTCGTCAGAAGAAGATGAGCTAAACATCTCATCATCGACGTTATCGTCAACCGCGATGCGTCGTCGCTTGTGCTTAGGGCCATTGCGATTGTCATCTTCACGTTCGTTACCACTATCCTGATCTTGAACTTGACTTTCTTCGCCTCCTTCGTCGCCACCTTCCTCTCCGTTCTCTTCTTCCTCCTCCTCTTCCTCCTCCTCATCTTCTTCCTCGCTGCTCACAAAATCTTCATCGTCATCCGCTTCGGCAAAGATTCCAGCTACTTCATCGCCTTCATCAGCAGCCAGCGATTCTTCAATATCAAGCAGATTCCGTAGCCGATTACCAGCCGTAGCACGCTTTTCGCGACCGGAAATAAGAAGCTCGACAGGAGGCGGAGATGACGACGCGTCACTGCCAGATCCACTGTCGTCGTCTTCGCTTGCAGACATTTTGTGTATGAATTGTGTATAATTTGGCGATTGGCGTTGCTTTAGTGGGACTGCGGCTTCGCGACGTTGAATAGCGTTTTGCACGTGATCGCCATAAACTACAAAAATGGACGCAACTACTGCGTGTAGATTGGGCAAAATAAAAGAAAAATACAGAAAATTCGCTGGTTTCCAGCAGTTTGTATAAGCATCAGCTTATAATAGGCGAGCAACGCGCGGGAGCAGGTTGCAGGCTTCCGAGTATTACTCAGAGCGGCAGTATTTGCCCAAAGCGGAAGTATTCCCACCTTTGCGATCACATTCGGTCCCAACATCGACGCAGCCAAACCGACGTTCTTTGCCGGGCTTCCTTCTGCGCAAAAGCTCAGTGACTTCGGGTAGTCAGAGCATGTGAGCAGTTGTTCTGCACAATGCCGCGTTCTGTAACTTCAGACTTTGTGTGTTCGGCTTCGTCGTCTTCGTCGCCGTCGCCTGCGAACCCGGACGACATGCTGATGCTCTATTCTCCCCCTCAGTCGGATTCGGGAAATAGCAGCAGCAGCACTTCGAAGGCTGTCATCCGCCGAAAGAGCCACCGCAAGTCCAAGACCGGCTGTATTACTTGTCGTCAGCGCAGAGTGAAGTGCGACGAGCAGCTGCCGGACTGTGCAAACTGCATCCGTCATAAAGGTATCTTGACTCGTTCTGCCTTTGCAAATATACCTATACCTGTTTTCCGGTTGTATATTTGCGTTTATTTATGACTAAACTAATGGACGGATCCTTTCAGTACGTTGCGACTACGCTGACCTCTCTTCCGCTGATCTTCACGACCGCCATGTCTCCCAAATCGTTGACCGTCTCATCGAGTCCATGCTTATGCGCCCCACAGTCGGCCGGGCGCGGCCCTTCGCTGCCTTACGTCCCTTCACCGGCCTCACAAACACTGATGCCCGGCTTTTACAACATGTCGCAGTCTGCGCCTCGAAATTCATTGCTGTGCGTCCCGAGCACGACCAGATCTGGAAAGAGGTTGCCGTGCAAGCCGCCCAACGCGAACCATTTCTCCTCCACGCTTTTCTAGCGGTCGCTTCAGCGCATGCCAGTCACCTTGTACATAATAGTGAGCTTATGCGTATCTCTCTTGAACATAAAACAGTAGCTTTACGCGGCGCGCAAAAAGCACTCTCCGCGTTCTCCCGTGCTGACGCCGAAAACGTTCTCGCGACGTCGTTATTACTTTCCTGGCAAGCATTCTACACCGAAGATCATGATCCGACTGGCGGCGCTTTATTTGCTGCTCTAGTAGATGGTATTGAAGTTGTTCTTGATGCCATGGGTCGTTGGCGAGACGATTTCCCGCTTGCATCCCTTTATTATTGCACTACACATTCCGCATTTGCGCCGGTTCCGCTTGTTTCTGCGGCCGAGCGTGAGACTGCTCTAATATTATTGCGCACTAGCTTAAGCAAGCTCGAAGTTCTCTGTACATCATCGCATCGAAGTCGCTGTTATGCCGCCTTATTCGCAGCCATCGATGCTCTTGTCAAGATCCATCATAATGGTATATTTGATACCTTACCAGCACCAAAACAAATAGCGCTTATTGCCGTTTTTGAGCGGTGGCAATTGCTTTTCGCTCCAACGGAGACAGAACAATCTGCTTCGTCAATGATGTTCCAATGTGACGAAAGCGCGCCTCTTTCCAACGCTATAATGAATGCGTACTCGAACGATCCTGGCTTGCGATTACTATTTGCGTATTATTACGCTACCTCACTGCTCTTGTATGGGTTCTATCCGCACCTTCGCCGATCAAAGTCCTTTATATCACGTTTAGGACCACTCGAGTCAATTATGTGGACTATCAAACAACGAGACGACTGGTGGGACGAAGTCGAGCAGCAAGCGCTTTTTGTAACACGAGTGATATACTGTTATAAATTAAGATCATGGGCACCGATATTTGATTTGGAAGCAGATTTCGTTTTACCAGAACGCGTTGCTGAGGTCCTTTGGTATGGAATGACAGAGTCGAAGATTTTAAATGCCCTGGCGACTTTTAATTCAATCATGTAAGATTATTGGGATATATCATATTTTAATTTTTAAATTTCCCTGCGACGCGGCGCCGAGAAGCGGTTGGGTCTGAGGTTGATAATCACGGTCATTAGACTGACTGTTGGATTTGAATATACTCGTCGCTACGCTGACAACAGCACAAGCAGAAACTACGCGCTTATATTCTCCTCGACAAGGCTTTCTCAACTTTTTGGGGTGTGACTAATGCAAAAGCATGTAAAACTGGAAGGAGTTACTAGAATTATGATATAATAGGATGTGTTGGTTGTATTATATATTACTTGGGTTTAAATATATTCGTTTGGGAGTCAACTAGATATTGCTGCAAGAAAAGAATAGGATGAAGCTCAGAAATGCGATTTTACTCTATACAACTGTTTACAATTCTCAAAAATTCATCTTTAGTCACGCCCGAAGCTTTTGAGAGCCTGTAAAGGCTTTTGATGGACAAATCGAGATGCTCCAGGACTGCTGGGTTTCCGGCGCTTTGTGTTGGTTGCTGAATTTGTTGCTGTGGGTCGTCGCTGACGACCATCGTCTCGACGGCTTCGTAGCGACTATAATAGTCGTCATCTGAAGTAGTTTGCTCTTTACTCTTCGATGTGCTCTGCGTTGCAACCGGATCAGGCTGTTCTTGCGGTTGTTCTTCCTGCTCAGCTAACTTCCGATCATACTCATCCCAATAACTATCTTCCTCATCTAGTTCGTCAACAGCCTCCTCGCCGGCGTTCTCAATAGCCGCTGAATCAGCCAAATACGAAACTTCATGCACACGCCAGGCTTCCTCTGTAGCTTCCCAGATCCAAGTTATATACACATCGTGCTCCAAAAGCTCCCCCCGCACCAGTATAGTCTCGACATCTGGCTTTAAAATTCCACAAGTAGACACTTTGAGCTCTTGATTATCCGCAGCTTCATATAAGCGTCTCGCGAGTATGGGACCCGTTGATGCGTGTGAAGACCACGAGAGCATCGACGCCCATTGCGAGGTTATCGACTCGATAACGGAGGGCAGCATGGGGTGGTCTGTCTTGTCTCCTGTAGCAAAGCTTTCGATATTATAAGCTAACCTCGCGCGTAAAAGAGGACTCAACAGTCCTAGAAAGGCTGTCGACAGTTGAGGAACAGGAATTTCATCGGTTGACACAGCATTTTCCTCGGAGTTCGCTTTCTTCGGCAGATTTGTAAGAAACCGGGCAACAAGATCATCAACGTCCGGAGCTGGATACCCGTCACTAACAATTGACGGCATTTCTTGTCGTGTGGTATATTTCGAATACAAGGAGAAAGCAGTCGCCAAATTCAATGGACCTGATGAACGAGATCCGGTTAGGGCTGTGAGCTTCTCCGCTATTTTGCGAGAATCCAATTGTTTACAGAAAGAGAGTAAATACAGCAAAAAGAGCCTAGAGGTCTTTACAAAGGCTCTTGTTATTAATGAATATGAATCCATTACGTGCAATTGCGTTCTCTGGATTCCAAGCGCCAATTTCAACTCAATTCTCAGCAAGAAGCTGTCTGCGGTTACTTCCATCTGCTTCAAGTGCTCATTATCGTCAACTGCGCCAAATTACTTCTCTTTCCCAACAGCAGCAAAAGCAGCAGCTATTACAACGAAGTCTGAGCACAGCAGTTACAGATGAACAGACTATTGCATCGCCTGTGATTACGCCACCGCAAAGCTGGCTGTTGAAGCAGCTACCGAGCGAAATCGTTCCTTACGCACAGCTGATTCGCCTTGACAAACCGGTCGGAACATGGCTTCTTTATTGGCCTTGTAGTATGTGCATCAAAGTTGGTTGTCAATAAGTTGAATATTACTAAACCTTTCTGATAGCCTGGGGAATCACAATGGCAGCAGCAGCTACGGCCGCTCCAATTCTCTCGACCATCTCGACTCTGGCCTTGTTCGGCATCGGAGCACTTGCCATGCGTGGAGCTGGCTGTGTTGTGAATGATCTCTGGGACCGTGAGCTAGATTCCAAAGTTGCGCGTACCGCCATGCGTCCGCTAGCGTCTGGACAAGTCACAGTTCGCGGCGCGGGCGTGCTCTTGTTCTCTCAACTTAGTATTGCATTAGGTGTATTGCTTATGTTGCCTGCTGATTGCTTTTTGTTGGCTGCAGGAAGTCTCGGCTTTGTTGCTACATATCCTCTTTTCAAGCGGTTTACTTACTACCCGCAACTCATGCTTTCGTTGACCTATAACTGGGGCGCGTTACTCGGTTTCCCGGCCATGCTCGCTCCTTGGACTGAGATGTTACCGACTATGGCTGCACTCTATGGCGCTGGAATTTGCTGGACAATGGTATATGACACCATTTACGCTCATCAAGACAAACGCGACGATGTCGCCGCAGGAATCAAATCTACCGCGTTGGCATGGAAAACCAACACAAAGCCAATCATGACCGTTCTTGCGACTACTCAAGTTGGTCTACTGTCCGCTGCGGGACTATTATTACCTGCTGCGACCACTTCTGCAGGCCCGTTGTACTTTGCTGGTGTAGCGTGGGCATCTTTCCGTCTCGCGAGAATGATCTATAAAGTTGATTTAGATGATCCGACGAATTGCTGGAAGTGGTTTGTCGATAATATCAAGACTGGCGGTGTCATCTTTTTAGGAATATTAGGGCAGTATTTGTGGGCTTTATTTGTCTAGACGTTTGCTTAGTTGCTATTGAAAAGCAATCATTCTCCGTTTGTTGATAATTTCTAATACACAATTCGCTCAGATCGATAAAACCAGGACTCTAGGAGGAAAAAACAACTGATTGAACGAAAATAGCGTAGATCATGTGCCACGTATCTTATGACTGAATAAACATATATATGGACAGTAGAATTTATACGAACAAGCAAACTTTTAGTTCTTCAACAATCTTCATTATTGTCTGTATTATAATTTTGGAATATGCAAGCTCTTGCTGATCATCATACAACCGGAAATAAAAAATAATCCGACGGCAGGATGGAACTCGTAAAAGGTATCCTTTCCAACAACGCTAAATGGCATCTCGTCAAGAAGCCAGCCGCGATGTAACCAGTACGCCATTGTGAAGACGAGTGATAAAGTGGTAGGGATCGGCGTGCCCTCAAAGTACTTGCTTTTGCCGCTCTTATCCTTGGGCAAGTTCGCAACAGTAACGTTGAACCGAGCAAGACGCGCTAATCCGCAAAGAACAAAATACACCAGCACCGCATTGTCGACCGCTGTGCGGAAACCGATGCAAAAAGCACAAGCAGAGGGCGCGACCCCGAAGGAGACAAGGTCGGCGAGCGAATCGAGTTCTTGGCCCATGAGAGAGCTTTTCTTACGGAATCGAGCGACTTTGCCATCCATGAAATCAAAGAAGAGACCGAATGGCATAAATATAATGGCGAGCCACAGATTGAAGTAATCGCTGCCGTCGCCGAGACAATAGCGGAGAGAGGAGAAGATGCTCATGACACCGCAAAGACCTGAAACACGCATGATCAGTACATTTTTGCCACAATTCAGAGCCACAAAGATGATTTTATACCATTGAGAAGAGTAATAAAGTCGGCCATGTGCAAAGTCCTGGGTCGATGTCAGTAGATGCAATTGTGTGAAAAAAAGATGCAGATCTCCGGATGCGAATCAGAGTGCACTCACCGGACGAGACTGAAATGTCGCTCGCGTTTAAGAGCTAATAACTGCGCCTGCTGCGAGTCCTCCGACTCTGAACGTTTTGTATCTAGAAAATAGGAGAGTGTGAGTACACATGCAATCAGATTGCTAGTTATACTTGAAGCGGGATGACGACGTACTCGAGACCTCTTTCGGCGCTTCTTTCGCCGGTCGCCGCGATCGCGTATTCTGACTCATGCTGGCTACAATACCAATCCTACAACTAGGATCAAAAAACACAAAAATACGGGAAATCAGTAAGCGATGCAGAAAAGAAAGAGACTTAACAGCAGAGGCCGAGTGGGCGGATGACGTGGGCATACTCGCGCCAGCGTTGGTGCAATTAAAGCCGCAAAATTTGGGCGCACGTGTTTCACGACGCGTGCTGTTTTTGGGTATTGCCCCTGGCTCTGTTCAGTATTCTCTCTTTCTCTCTCTCTCGTTTGACTCTCCTTTTACGCTAAAACTGGCTGCTTTGTTCATTTGTTTGGTTATCTAAAATGTCGCTCATTCTGCTTATTTTGCTGCCAATCATCTCTCTCGCTTCCGCAAGCGGCACTTTCATCGGCTGTTTCGCCTCCTCAGGCGACCTCACCCTCGCCAACACCTACTCCTTCCAATCGTCCCTCTACTGCAGCGATGCCTGCGAAGGAGAGACGAACTCGGTTTTCGGGCTCACCCAGGGATCGCAGTGCTGGTGCGGAAACTCCATTCCCGGCTCGCAGGTGGCCGATTCGAATTGCGACACGACCTGTTTTGGTTACGGCCTCGAAGACTGTAAGTGTCTGTTCATTCTCGTGTCAAGCGCTCTATGCTAACTGTTTTACCTTCAGGCGGTGGTACTGGATACTTTTCTGTCTACCTTACCGGCGTAGGCTCGGTCGAAAACTCAGACGCTCTTCAGTCAGCTGCCGATTACTCCGCGACCGCTGGCGCGTCTGAAACCGCGTCCGCGTCTGAGACCGAGTCCTCTACGCAGTCAGCTACGTCGTCGGCTTCCGCAACAAAGGCTACCACGTCTCAGGCTGCGACTACTTCTTCGGCTGACTCCCAGGAAACTTCTGCCTCGGTGACCTCTCAGCATGACAGCGCCACTCCCACGTCCTCGGAGACCGCCCCCTCAACTGAGGTCTCCAGCTCCATGACTACTTCATCGGACGCTACCGTTACTACTGATGTTACAACCTCGTCTCTTGTCGTCGCGCCTTCTACTTCAGCTACCTCTGCTTCAGCTACCTCGTCCTCGTCATCTGATTCTGACTCTGATTCTGACTCCGCGTCATCCTCCTCGTCCTCCTCATCCAAGAGCAAATCATCCGGCCTCTCCGGTGGCGCCATTGGCGGTATCGTTGCGGGCGTCGTCGTTGGCCTCATCGCCATTGGTGGCCTTCTTTTCTTCTTCTGGCGTCGTCGCCGCAACTCGGACGACGACGATGAAGACTGGCCGGATTATTCTCAACAGTCGCGGCCTGCTCGCGGCAACCGTGGTGGCGCAGCCCCACTCCCATCAGAAAGTCCAGCTATGCCGTCCGAGAAGCTCTCGTCGAACTCTCTGAATCGGCAACGCGTCGCTATCGTTGACCAGCGACTGAACCCTGTCATGATGGAACGGCGATTATCTGATGGCTCGCTATCTGATGAACAGGATTACAGTCGAAAAATCCTGCGTGTCGTCAACGTCGACTAATTCGCTCACGATCTTCCCCAATTTATTCTTTCTCTTTCTTTCTTCACCAGAATGGCCATGGGATAATATATATTCTTCCCATTATGTGCACTATCTGAGAAAAGATATTGCCATATTTCTGCTGCTTGCGATGATTTAAAGTTTGAACGATTTCTAAATTTATCGCTAAGCAATCTCTTCCCCACCATTTTTCCTATATCATCGCTGTATTTTTATGACTTTCTGATCTTTTTTTCATTGATTTTTGTTTATTTTGGCATGGAGTTCTACTGTTTAATTGTTATTCCCTTTGTTTTTTCGGTTATTATTCCATTTATTATTTTAAAACTGGTTTCATGTTATAGAGGCTCGACCGATGGGTTATGTCGTCGTGAATGGATCTTGTAATGTATATTTGCTTAAAATGTATTATTCTTAAATTATCCAAAATCTCCCACGAGCCAACAATGATTAGAACAACTGATTAGCAAATGATTGCAACTTGAATGAATATGCTTTCCATCTTTCTCTTCGTCTATGCCATGTTGCTAACGTCCCGCAAGATTGCGATGCCTTCGAATAGTCAACTCCATCAGCACAGCACTCTCAGCAGGCCTCTGCGTAGTCCAATCGATAACGACAGGCATCTGATGTCCTCTGAATACAGACTTCCTTTTGACTCTGCGACCACCTTCGAGCTTGTGCAATGATTTCCAATCAATTCCCTTGACCGCGCCTTTTAACCTCATAATATCTTGCTCGCCAAGCTCATGATTGCGCAAATTACTTGCGCTGAAAAGGACTTTCATATTTGACCCGGTCGAAGCGATAAACTCGCTAAACCAACTCCATCGCGGCGTATCTTCTGTTTTCGTCGAGATCTGTGTGATGCTGCTAAGCGCCGGTTTATCGGCGTCGTAGATTCTATCCGCAGAATAACACATCGCCGGATCTAGTTCAATACTCAAGCACTTGAGTCTATTTAAAATCGGTGCGTAATTCTCGAAAAGCATATCAAGATCAAGATTCCCTAGCACAAGTTCCTCCAGCGTAGAAGCATTCTGTTCAAGAAGCATCCTGATCGCATAAAAGCTCTCCCACATTACTGACTTACTCAGCTTTATAACGCGACTGCCCTCTTCTTCGACCGGCGCACGAACCGTCAACCTTCGCAATTTTCGAAACTTGTAAATATCACCCAACTGCAACCGTGACAACCTCTCTAGCGACAACGACGTCGTTCCATTATTGACACTGTTAATGAATGCTGATAACTGCGCTGAATCGCCGCTAAACGAAAGCGACTCGAGGTGTGTTAGTTTGCTGAGTAAGTTTCGGACACCTTTGTATGCTGCGTCTGGTGGCATCGGAAATTCATTCATCCCGTCTGCTGTCATTCTGATGTCTTCTGGTCGCAAGTCGTGTCCGATGACCGTTATCTCTTTCACTAATTTTGCTAGATCTGGATTGCTAAATATTGAATATTAGTAAATGACGATGGACTGCAAGGAAGAACATAGAGATCAATACTCCTTAAAAGTGCGCTTCAGTAATGCCCCGCTACCTTTCCGACTCTTCTTAACCGCACCCTTCGCGCTCTCACGCCCATTGCTTTCCTCATCTTGGCTATCAATCGAAAAGCTTTCAAACAACCCAACCATGCAGTCATCATGATCCTCCCAGAAATTCTCTCGTAGCTCAGTCTCCTCCACATCATACTCGCAATCGCATAACTCTCGGGCATCACATCTCGGCAAGTATAACTTCAGTCGCCGATACATTTCACCTGTAAGCAGGCGATTCAGATGTTTATTAACCAGCGCAATGCCATAGTAATCGCTTCCTCGAAAATCCTCAAATACTTGCAAAAGAATCTCATTTGGAAGCGAGAGTAAGCCCGTCATTTTCTTCTCCAAATCTCTCTCCTCGCTGTCGCCTGAGAGCTCACCTAGTCTTCACCTTCCACGTATCCTCAAACAATACTTTTTTCTCGTAATTTAAAGATACAGGAATAAGGATTATTCGACAGACATTAAGGCACACTCGTCGCTCAATCGGAAAATCGAAAGTTGGGAAATTTCAATTCCATTGAATTGGGAAGTTTCAATTTCCTTACGTCACAGGAATCTTGGTGGGTGACCTTTTATTTACGTTTTCCTCAAATTGTCGCACTCTGTTCCTTTCCCGTTTTGTAATTTTTTGAAAGTTACCGTCGTTAAAAATACATCATCATCATCATCATCGTTTGGGGAATCACTATCATAGACTACCATGTGACCTAGCCTTTAACACAACTGGAGCGTGAGCTGGTATAGTTGAGAAAGTCTATGCCACGTACGAGATGAATCTGGCTACTGCCTGGATTGGTTAAGAGACAGGGCTTTATTTGATATTGTTGAAAAGACAAGGAACGGAAGAGAGAATGGATATACGACGTTGGTGTAATTCCTATATGGAGATTATTGTAGAAGGGTAGTGTGTATATGTTGCTCATTTTGTGGTAATTTCCCGTTTTGTAATTTTTT
>JAJLTT010000051.1:0-32996 GCA_030568315.1 Myxozyma sirexii
GGGGTTACCCGGCCTTAGACATCTTCACTCTCTCATTCCTTCTTGCCTCTTTCTTCTATCTTTTTCGCGTAATGCCTCTGTCCATCCAATCGCGTCTTTACATCAATGTACGGAGATATGTAAGCCGTATTACCCGGCTTTCGCGATTTGATGGCGTCCAATTAGAAGTAAGGTTAGGTTGTTTAGGCTGTATTATTATTCCGCTGGAGAACTGCTTGCCTACTCTGCCCTGCATCACCCTTTCTCCTCTCTCCAGGGCCCCCTCTTAGGGGGGCTCCGAGGCAAGCACCCATTTACCTTCCAATGAGGGCACTTCAAATTTGAAATACCCCCATGGTAGGTAGGTGGGTGCCTACCTGCCTCCTGCGCAGAGTTATCGTCTGCTAGGAAGCGCCTTGAAGGCAGACGGAAAGCGCTGAATGCCAAACATTATGTCTGTTACATCCAACTACCTTGCCCTCCTCATCTGCCTCCAAGCCTGTCGCCCTCAGCCCACAATATTGGTTCAAGTAGTCAAGCGCACAGGATATAATCCCTAAAGCGGCTATCATAGTTGTACCCTGATCACTATTCAACAGTTTGAGAAGTAACGCTCTTGTCAATCAAGAATTACACCCTCAGATAAAGTAATATGATGTGCTCTTAAAATGCAAGCAATTACGTGGCCCAAAAAACTCAATAGCTAATACCGACGAAAGAACTCTGATTGATGCTCGCAGGTAAAGTATGTGCTACTAAACTGGATTGGTTTAGTAAACGAATGAGCTGTGTATACCGCAGCAGCTTCCGAAGGCATTTATAAGAGAAAGGTCTGTCGAAAAGCAAGCTAAGGCGCATCTACATCAAAGCTGGAAAATGCATACCTAAAACCACTATAGAATGGAATCCGATCATACATCTCAAACCTGATGGTTAACACTCGACTTAGGTCACTCTTGTGCTATATAAATGACAGAGAAAATTAGGAGTAGTCAACATGTACAATTGTTACAAAGCGCGCTTAATTACAGGTCGCTCACAAAAGTAAAGTTTGTCCAATCCAAATTAATCAGGGTCGGCTACCAATAGCAGACGAAAAATGGACCACAACTGCCAAAAGACGTGACGCTCAACAAAGTAACCAATTAGCTTGTACGATGCTCACGTTCCTGTAGCTATCTAATAATTTGGTGTTTGTAGCTCACTATGTCCAAGACCCTTTGCCGCAGAGATGTATTTACAGCTTAGGGAGACTTGGTAAGACACAACAACGTCTTGAGAATGATTTTCCTAATAGAGCAGAAGATTAGCGCATCTCTCTTCATTAATACTCAGAAACCAAATACCTGTACGAATTGTTAAGGAGCCAAGTTCTTCGTTATACGTTTGAAAAGTTTCCCTCACAATGGGATATTAAACGGAACTGGAGCGCAAACTAGGAAGGCACGATAGTGGAAAGACCAATAAGTTAGCAAACTTTGCAGCTTTCTGTTTTACCATTATTCCGATTCAGTTTGGACACCATCTTTATTTACAACTCGCCTAATATATCTCCGTTCGTGATAGTCTTGATGTCGAAGATCACATGAAACAATCTAGTATTCTATTCCAATAATGTGCAAGTGCATCACTAATCCAACAGCAAGCAGACGGAGCGTGTATTGATGTACTAATCTAAGCAAGATTTGGATTGCCCGAGAATCACTCAGAAAAGAAGCAATTACTATCTAATAAAATAAAAAAATTAGAGAGACAGATATACTGCCCAATATAAACTAGACAGAAAGTTCAGCTTACGGGGAGGAGCTTGTATCACAACTTTTTGGTAAAGCTTTCATATAGAGCAGCCTGAGGAATTGATGGTTAAGCTACTCAAAATTACAGTCAGATTTGATGAGCTCAAACTCCGCGACAAGCAAGTTTCAACAGTACCTTAGATAATGATCGCCCAGACGCAGTAATCACGCTAAGCAAACTGCAACTTGAATACGTCCCAATTGGAGATACTAGCAAATCCTTTCTTCAGATGGCGCAATATATGATAGACGAAACAATTACAATTTCACAGTTCAGAACTATAGTTAGCAGCTCAGTATATCCGGCGGGGTACACAGTTATAGTTATAGTTTTGGTACCTAAACTACTGGCTGCCAGTTCTCCCACCTGAGTCAGTTCAATTTGCTTTGCTCCCTTATAGGTCCTGGCAGGGTACAGAAGAACGCCAACCATGAATACTAGCTACTTTTTGTGAAATGGCGGTTTTTTTTTCTGCGTGGGCGTCATACTAATTCTGGAAAATGGCTATTTGCCAGTACTAATTTTGCACTCCTCTACGTGTTTCAAGGCGACTTATTGGTTGCACAAGAGCCAAGGAACCACGTCGTCGTCGCCAACAGCTTCTCTACTTCTAAATCGATATTTCTACAATAAATTGACAGCGCACCAAGTTGGGATGTGAGGATTGAAAGTTACGTTCCACATTTAGCCTCTAGCAACGTTAAGAGCTCACTATAGTAGTAACTCTCGCTTCAGTTAGATCATCGAGTACAGTTTTTAGCTGAATCAATCAGCTAGTTCTGTTCTTTCAAGCTAACAAACCAAAGCCGAACAGGTCACACGTTCAACTTTCCAGTCGGTTTGCGGCATGCAGAAAAAGTTAAGCTAATTCATACGACGAAAGGATCGTTCTTGAGAACTGCGAATAGATTTATCTATCGACAACACAAGGGAGCTTTGCTGAGCCAGACTTTAGACGAGTCACAAGTGATAAACAGTGCCGTAATCTTCCTCACTATATCAGCTGTTAAAAGGTGCTTTAGGTTTGAGAATATGGTTTTATCTTCAACTTATATATTGCTAGGGGAGTTACAATATCGCTGTGAGCGATTGACAAGACAATGGGATACCAGAGAATCGACGTCGACGTGTTCAGAGGTATGGCAGACCTGTTTTGTACGAGAGACGGATGAGATACGGATGCGAGGGCGGAAGTGTAGAGTATCGTGACCGCTGTTTGAAACTTGTTGATTGCATACATAGCATGCACTAGTTACGATATGTATTTTTCACTGAGTTAAGCTTGGAGACTGTTTTCTATTACCTGTGTACAGACTAACGGATTATAGATTTCATGACCGAAGGTCATTATGTCTAAACTAAGAGTATACTGTATTAGAAGCGATGTGATCTATCTCTCTGCATTCTAACTCCTAGGGAAATTCCATAGGCCCAACAAACGTATTTCCCATTGACCAGTAGTCCATCAACCAATTTCCCATTGACCGGTAGTTCATCAACGAACACATGCAGCCAGACTTATTGCAGATTAGTGATCAGCAAGCTAAACTACCTAACAAAGTTTAAAGCGGTAGGTTCAATACTGTCCAAATCGTATATAATATGGAAATCGTCATCCCCTAGAATCTCAAACTTACGTCTAGGAAGATCAAAATCTTTTAACCTTAACTGAGGGCAGTTGAACAGAACTAGTCTTCCGAAATTTGGTAACGAGATTGATTCAAGAAGAGTATGAATGCCACCCTGTGATATAGAAGGCAACCCGGAGAAGTCAAGGGAGTACAAGTATCCGTGCTGCATTTTCCCCAAACTTATGAGATCTTTGTCATGAACTCTTGCGTTGTAGCCAATTGCAAGAGACTCAAGCCTAGGGAATAAAGAGATAATCTTATTCAAATTTGACTCGTAGGATTCTGTATTTTCAAAGTCCTCGCCGCTAAAATCAACGGCAGGACAAAATGATATGTCTAAAGTCTTGAGACTCACGCAATCAATATGGGACAGTAAGCTCAAGATCTGAGGGAAAGTCGCGAAATGACAGCCACTAATATCAAATAATTTGGAGCGGAAGTTCGAGATCGGCACCCAATCTGGGTCATTCTCATAATTCGACGGCGGCAGAATAGGCATTTGGCCGGTCATTTTAAGTAAGATAGTCTCGCATGATGATGGGATCTCAATTTTGGCACATGAGCGGGAATAGCGCATATCGAGAACTTTCAAGAGAGGATTTAAAACTGTGAAGTTCAGATAGCGCGGAATATTTTGGTCTATCGGCAAAGGACGCTGAAACATGCTGGTGTTCACAATGTCCATGTACGTGCACCTGAATTCGATCAAGTTCGGACACAGACGTAGTAAATAAAGCACAAGCGACAGCGAGATTTTGGCTCTTTCATTTCTCGAAGAATAAGGAAAAGGAGATTTGTAGTCTTCAAGGAAAGGAGACCCGCCGATATTCAATACACGAAGTCTGGGATGACGATAGGGTGTTACCAGATCATTGAAAAAAGTAATCTTTGACTGCCGACGTGTAACATCATAACTAAGAGTCAAGTTGAGCTCAAGAAGATTAGGAAAGTCAGCCAACATAATGGACTCAATAATATCGCGTGGTTCTTCCACAGGAAACGTCAATTTTGTTAATTGTTCAAATCTCTTGAACAGCGGAACATGAGATGGCATATCTGTTTCTGCATATAAGTATCTAAGTGCTGCCTCCGGATGTAAAATCGAAAGAGACCTTAGATTCGGAAATTCAAGATCCATCTTCAGCGGGTCGTCCTTCAGATTCCGCAAAGCCCGGACGATTGGTTGGATGTCAGCAATCATCAAATTGTCAACGGTGAGATCAACCAACGACAAATGACATTTTTTAAGAATAAATACCATCAAGTCGTATGATACTGGCCATTTGCTTTCTCGTAAATCTAGTGTAGTAATTGATCGTAATGATGCTAACACCGCTGTATGCAATCCACAACTCAAGCGCATGAGCTCGAGTCGCTTGAAAGGAGGGATGTGTTTCGCAATCTCGATCCAGACGTCGAGAGGAATGCGCAATTGGCTCATTTGGGGCGTTGTTAACTTGAGAGGCGCATCGCAAGGACTTTGGATTATTAAAGAGTCTGAATTCTTGACTAGTTAGCACCACAATACCACGACAACGATGGATACGGTATATGACTGACTCACTGAAGTAGAATGAGCATGATTGGAAGTCTTGAAGCCAACTTCCCAAAAGCAGTCATAAAGAGTCGGGCGGCCTAACTGCGAAAGAGAAGTCTCCGTCGCTGCTCTTATCTTAAGATTTGTTAATAAGTAAGTAACTGTGTATCATGAAGAACAGCAATTGAGCTTACCTTCTCAAGAGACCCTGCATTTTTGATACCGCGAGAGGATTTGAAAATCTCGAAAGCGTCTCGAAGAACCCACTCAAACTTATGCAGATTAAGAGAAATTTGCGCTCGATTTGAAAGATAGCGTAGCAAAGACTCTGATGTTAAGAGATGATGACGCCAATCAAATCCCTATGGGGCATGATTAGATTCAGAATAGACTGACAACCGATGAAACAGCGACAAGGATAGGACTGACTCGTGAATAGAGAGAGTAAGCAATTTCCCATTGCTCGACCTGGGCCGCGTCATTGCCCAGTACAAAGTGATAATCGTTTGTATCATCTAAGAATAGGAAATCGGCAAAATAATTAGCATCCAGTGTGCCGAAGTCCGTCGGGCCATTTATCTTTCTCCAGTTGGTTTTGTGGTGCCGCGTTATCGTAAATTCATTGTCATCTAGTGCAAATGCTCTGCGATTCATTTTCTGAACGGAACTTTGGAGGCGCTGTCATTGGAAGGACAAACGCAGAAATGCACGTAGGATCATCAGATAATCATATAAGATCAGTACAACCCCCCTAGATAATTGTAAGAGCCAAATGGCCGGTATCTTCCGAATTCAAGATAGGATCTTATTATATGCCAGCACGCACACGAATCGGCGCTTAGAACGGTGACAGATCTTTGTAATATGTATATCCGGAAAACCCACAAATACGTAATGAGCACATATCAGCGTAGAAACACCCAAATCCAGACTGGAAGTGCGTTCGGAGAGACCGGATTTAGCTACCAAAACGGTAAGGGCAATGCCAGATTCAAAGCTTAAACGCTATCTGAGTCAGCGGTGAGTCGGGTTTAAAAGGTTTGATGCACAACTTGAGCCCGAGGCCAGACTCGGTTCGCTGCCAAGGCCCACATCTGCCCGCTCTTCTCGTCCCTGCCAATGTTTCTTCCGCTTTTTCACTAACCATGCTTGTGCAGAGTCTGCAGGAGATTGCAGACGAAAGGCATTTTCACAACACAGACTGGACAAAGATATTTGAAAACGACTTCCGAGAAACAATTGATCTCGAAAGTTTCATCAACGCTCAGCAGGAACAATGGATGCTTATACAACCCTTTCTCGAGTACGGTGAAGCTGCCTTAGCCAGTAAGCAGTACGAATCTGCATACTGGATTTTTAATCAGGTATGCTAGACCTCGCCTGGCCAATGAAGTTCCTGGATCCTCTGTACTAACATGCTTTCTCCGGGCCCTGATCAGATTCGAGATCGAACCACGCTCGGCTAGCACGAATATACTTATATATAACCGGCTAGTCGAGTCTGCCGTTGGACAAGGAGCATACAAGCAAGCTGTATTGGCTGCGTTAGAGCTTATCGGCGTCTACCCGGTGCGAGTCGATGTAAGTACTATACGGTAGTCGTGTTATGTGAGTCTGTGCTCAAGAATATGCTGACAGCTATCTCATAGGCATACCGTCTAGCGATGCAGCTGAGTGTTCGATTGAATGACTTTTGGCTTGCGTCTATGGTTTGTGAGTTAGGTGAACAAGCAGGACTGTCACCGGAGAATTTAATAGTATAAATCCCAAAACTGCGAGTAATTTGTTTTTGCTAAATATTGAGACTGACATATCTTTTACTCTAGGAATTGAATGACAGTCGAGAGGAATGTGCAAAAGCGGAGACACCATTGAGCTATGGCGGTTATGTATTACGGAAGAAGAATGCAAAGGGTACAAGATATAATATGATGTTTGATTTGGGTGCCGTAAGTATTGTTTTCGTTGCGCATATTAGTATCTCATTTGCTAAAGTGAGAATAACAGAAGTTGATTGAGATGGCGTTGTCCTACCCGCCGGATTCGGACTCGGAGACTGATCTTTCAACGAGCAGCAACACACTCACGGGAAATTGTCATTTCAACCGTCTGCCGTGGGAGATACAGCTAATGATTCTGAACTATATACCTTTTTTTGAGTTACGGAGATTGGCCGTTGTATGCAAATCTTGGAATCAGTTGGTTAAATCTGGGCTTGGTATGTCGAAGGAGTTAGATTTCGGGTACTGCGAGCGTCCACTTACATGGGATATGATGCGGAATATCACAAGTATATGCCAACACAGTTTAGTCGAGCTTGTTGTGCGCAACATCAGCCACTCAGATACTCTAGCCTGCTTGGGTACTATTCTCAGAGGGCTGGCTAAGCCCGAATATAAGAATCGAATACCGCCTCGTCGTCTGGGGTTTGAGTTTCCGAAGCTGCGCGCATTACATATCAAACAAGTGACTGGGAGCATTGAGATGCTTGCTACAAACGAGGCTCAGGCGCGGACCCCTTTTCAGAGCAACGTCTTGAATTCGATAAAGGAACTGACGATACCGATCGAACGCGCCACTGATATTTGGAACATTTTATATGCGGGACGATTGTCGCAATTGGAAACTTTGAATCTAGAGTCACTTTATAGTCTTGCAAGGAGCAATAGTCCGTGTTTGAAATTGACCGAATGGATAAAAAACCAACCAACGTTTTCACATCAGCTTCAAGTATTACGGATAGGTGGACGACCATATCATGACGAATATTCGGATTTCCCATACAAGCAGGCGAACGAGATGCAAAGTGTAAATATCAGATCGATCACAAATCTGCTGAGTATTTTCCCGAGCTTGAAGGAGTTTCATTGTACATACGTGTTGCTATTGAGTGAATCAGTCTGCGAGTTTGATATAGCAAAGGTAGCACCTAATTTGCAGGTGCTTGACCTGAGCTGGTCTGAAATGCAATATCAACAATCGATTATCAGATTACCCCAGTGTAAGGAGCTTGTATTCCGGCGTTTTGCCGGAGAGAGTTTAAGACCTTGTATTAGTTTTGAAGGCACTACGCGATTTTACTCAAGGCTAACAACAGCGGCTATTGAGAAAGAGATAGATGTGTTTGAGCTTGATCGAGTAAAGAAACTAGACTTGTCTTGGTATAACCATCCGAGAGAGCAATTGATTGATGTGCTGGCACGCTGCAATCCTGACGAAATGACCGAGTTGGACCTCAACTACTCTGTACATATAGATTTTACGTCTGCAGTATTTGGAAAGCATCAAGTTCGAAGTCCTGGAGTTGCTACATCTGATTTTGTTAGCAATCCGAAGGCATACAACCGAAATCCTTTGCCAGCAGGTAATCTCAGTGTGATTGAGCTTATCATGTTATTATTTCCAAAGTTAAAGAAGCTGAAGATAGGTTATAATGCTACAGTGAGACCGTTTGTGTTTGAAAAACTGGTGCAAGCGAGCAGTTTAGAATATCTGGACGTTTCAGGGTGTCCTAATGTGACGGATGGCGCCCTGTCACAGTATCTCCAGCAGGAGACAAAGTTAGAACGGTTGATAGCTTGCAAATGCATTCAGTTGGATGTTGCGAGCGTGAGAAAGGCAGCTCGCGCAGGCGTAGTGATCAAGGATCTGGATAGTTTGTGACGGAGGATTAATGGTAATGTGCATGATGTAATGCATGAAGTAAATATGGCGATAAACCGGTGCAGCATGACTAATATGATACTTTGATTCACAAAATAGACCGTACCGTTAAAAGACTACGCGAGATGGCAGGAAGGATGCAATATGATGAAGGCGGCAAGTGGCATGATGAGCAGAAAATGTGGGGTGCCCTAAACCGCAGAGGCTGAGTCAGGGGTCGTAGTGGGAGCGGGGCGTGTGCTCAAAGCGGAGAACATCGAGCACAGTTAAGAGCCGGACCCTGCAGAAGGCTCGGCGGGGCCCGCGGGAAAGCAGCGACGGGAGAAGCTGGCTTAAGACGCAAACTGCGCATAGGGAGCTTACAAATAGATAAAGGTTTTTGTCTCTGTGCTTGTTTAATTATAGAATGTTTTGCTATTCCTTGGCTTTCGGCGAATGTCGACAAGTTTCCTCATAAAGCCGTCCAGGATTGATCCGGCGAGTGCTCTCAGCCGTTGGGCACGTACAGCTTCTTTCAGCACTAGAGTGAGTATACAGAGACATGATTGCGTGTATCTGCTGCGGACCGAGAATGGGCTATAGAAGCATCTCTCAAAAAAGCAGCCAGGTGTGGACGGGGAATGGGGAAGAGAGAGCGCGGGTTGGAGGCTGTGGCTTGCATCCACCAAACTCTGTCTGCATAAGGCCGGCCACCGCCTGTTTTCCGCGCTCGTCGCGAGACAATTAGTGATACACACATAAACAATAGTAAACAAGAATAAAATAATTTCCTGTAAAGAAACGCCTGACAACACCGCGCGAACGGAGGAGCGCGGGTAGATGTTAAAAAAGAACGAGTGCTCGACGGCGAAAACGGGCTTAAGTTGCCCGAGAACTCTGCCAGCATTTACCTCTCTCAATCTTTCTCTACTCTGCGCTTCTTTCCACATCATTTGATCGTCTTCAATTGCCCTTCAGCTCCCTTCTTTCGAGTCTCGTCTACGGTAAGTTTGCTCATGTGAATTCTTCCTGGCGTACTCTGTGCTAATTCGTATACTGCTGGGCAGATTTCTAAGTTGCGACTGGTATCTAGAACCATATTGCGTCAGGCTAGCGTTACAAATGTCGTCTAGCAATTTTCGCAACCGAGACTAAATTTCCTGGCCACTGTCGGGCTTTATAATACTATAACCATCTGCTGTTCTCGCTCTTCTACTGGCATACGCGGGAGCGCTTCTTGCATTTACCGTCGATGACTGGTAAACCCGAGCGCACTACCTCTAGCGGTCGGAGACAGTCTCGCTCTTCTTTTGCCTGTGCCAACTGCCACACAGCTAAACTAAAATGCGACGCATCTATTCGTGGTGCGCCATGTACCCGCTGTCGCCAAAAGAATCTGCCAGACTGTGAACCACTTGAATCTCGCCGCGGCACTTATGATCGTCGCGAATGGCTTCAGCGGCAACAGAAACTTGCCGCTCGGGCAGATCATGGCAACAACCCGAACGCGCCGCTAATAACCACAGATCCAAGTGGTTTGATTCAAGAGTCTGCAATACCTAGCTTGTCCCCAACGTTGCAGCAAGTCCAGAATGCGAAGGGCAGTCAGGCGACTCCGCAGCTCGACATGACCATGACTCCGATGATGATAGCTCAGCAGCAGCCGCAGCCTTCTCAGCAGGTGCTGGGCAGCTCTCCGCACTCTGCCTTCCAATCTCCTCTGCCAAATTTCTCGCCTTCAAATGCTTCTCAGCTCTCTGGCCAAAGCCAAAGTCCTACTTTCTCCAATTTACAATATGATCACCAACCGCCGCAGCTCCAGCAACTGCATCAGCCGCGGCTAGCTTCAGGCCAAATCAATATTTCTAATGTCCCATCTCATTATCTATCTGACGCTCTCGATGTGTCTGATAGTCCGGCAAGTGTCGTATCCACGACCGCCTCGGCGCCTTTATCTTCAAACACACCGCCTAATTTCGTCACAATGCAAAACGTTCCCCTTGGTTTCACTCTTGCTCCATCAGAGATGGCTCTGGGATCGCTTAACTCAATCTCGCCACCGGACTGGCATGCGCGTGTCAATCAACAGACTTTGCAAGCCATAGAAGACGTAGGTTCTTTTCCGGTATCCATGAGTCTTGATAAAGGTGGCGCGCTGGACGCTTCACGACTGTGGTGCTTGGCATTTGAATATTTCCTGAATGGAGCATCTGCTTATGAGCGTCCAGTTGAATATTTTGGTGATTCTTTTCCGCTTAATTTTGTCTTGTCAAATTTAGCGCAAAGCGCAGAACAGCATATAGATCGCGATTTACGGATAAGGTTGCCACTTGACTTGTCGCGCTCGCAGTCACTAGATCATGACAATCAAAATGAGCAGGACCAGCAGAGAAGTCGTGAGCAACTGATGCAGCGGTCATTGTTTGAAGAGGAAAATACGCCTTCGGTTGATGTTGATCCGCCTGCTTCAGAATCAAGCACTTCGGTAGATCCATGTCGCTCACTTCGGCACCCACCACATGTCGATGCTACCACTCTGGCGTATCTACAGGCCGAAAACAGCTTCACGCCGGCGCAGGCGGAAGTGCGCGAGACTTTGATTGCGACTTATTTCTCTAAAGTGCATCCGGTATATCCTATAATCCAACGCGCCGAGTTCTGGAGACTTTACGCGCACGGAACTGTGCCATGGCTACTGATGCATACACTCTGCTTTGCTGCAGCACGAAGCTGTGAGATCAATCTGCTCTGCCGGCATGGGTTTTCCACTCGGAGAGAAGCGCGCATGGTGTTTTATCAGCGCGCAAGGGCGTTATTAGAAATGAATTACGAGCAAGACAAGATTGTAATAATGCAATGTGCTATTTTACTTTCATGCTGGGGTGGCCAGCCTAATGACTACTGGAACACATTCTCGTGGATCAATACTGCAGCAAATATTGCCGAAAGTTTGGGAATGCATCGCTCGATCTCTGCTACGTCTAGAATGTCTGAGAGTGACAAGCGGTGGTGGAAGCGCATGTGGTGGTGTATCTGCATACGCGACAGCAATTGCGCGGCTTTACTTGGGAAGCCTTTGAGGGTGAATATGAAGCAAAGCAACGTCGAGCCTTTGCAGCTTTCTGATTTCGCAATTGATGAAGGCGGCAGCAACGGCGGCGACAGCGATGGGTTTCTTATGGAGCAGGCGCTGTACGTGATTGAGCTCAGCAAGTTGAGCATGATTTTACGCGATATTATTTCGCGCCAGTCGCGCCGCCGTATGGGCAACGAGTCCGTCATTGAGATGCTACAAGATCTTAAACGGTGGCACGAGAACATAGCGCCGGTGCTCATTCTTGATAATTGTCCTCCGGAATCGCCTGCTTACCTCTACGCTGCGGCACTGTGGTTGTTGTATCGGCACCATCTGATTTACATTCACCAGATGTCACTTCCAAACTCAAACATCGCCGGGACGGTTGCGCGGGACGCAGCTATGCAGATCACAGACCTGGCGAGTTCACTGGTAACGATGTCTGTCATTCGGTATCTTCCGCAAGACGCGTTCGCCAGCTTCTTCATGGCGACAGTGATGCTGTTTACGCAACTGCATCATGAAGGCAACGTGCCACAGGCAGTGATGCTGGTGCGGTCGCAGTTGAAGATGTGTGAGATGATAATCGTGCAGGTCCAAGACTACTGGGACCACGCCGACTGGATTCTGGCGCTGTGCGGGAGCCTGCGCAGGAGGCTCGAGAGCCAGCCGACGAGTGGGTCTGGTACCCCCAAAGACTATCCCGAACTAGCGGCGGCGGCGGTCAGTGGCGGCGAGCAGTCGGCAGTCGGCGGCCGCTCGCCGGGCGTGGGAGTGCGGCACGAGACTACGCAGTTTGGGGTTGAAGAAGCGATGCTCGATACGGAGGTCGACCGCGTGGTGTCTGGCGAGGGCGGCGGCGAGGGCGACAAAGCGGGCAGCGTGGGGTTTCACGACCTGATGCACATATTCGCGCAGCTGGACGACATCCACGACGTCTACCAGTGACTCGTGGACGATAGAATAAACAAAATAAAACAATAGACGCATACATGTACTAGATGCAGTAGGCAAACCGGCGGCCGCCGCTGCTGACAGGCGGCTGGGCCTCGTAGAGATTCGGCACTCGGCCCGCGGCTTTACAGAAAGCGAAGCGACGGCGACAGCCGAAGACAACCGTGGAGCAAGAATCATGGAGTAGACGAAATAAATAGAACGGCGTTTCTTGCCGGTTTTTCTTTTTTCTATCTAAGAAACTACACTCCGTTCTTCTTATATCCTATTTGTCTACGACGTCCGGTACCTGCAGACTACAGAATGACCGTCGCCACTACTGCACCTTCAACTAAGAACCTCGACGCGTTGGCTGTTCGCGAGATCCGCAAGCTCGTGGTCGACTGCTGCCGCCAGCACGGCGGTGGCCACGGCGGATCTGCCATTGGCATGGCGCCTCTGGCTGTCGCGCTGTGGAAACACATCATGCGCTACAACCCGAGCTCACCCAACTGGGCTGCGCGCGACCGATTCGTGCTCTCCAACGGACACGCCGCGATCCTTCTATACACGATGTTGCACGTCACCGGATACAAAGAGTGGTCGATGGATCAGCTTCGCGGATACGGACACCCCAAGCCGGTCGGATATGAGACTCGTGCCTTTGCGCACCCCGAGATCGAGTTTGACGGTGCCGAGTTCACCACCGGTCCTCTCGGCCAAGGTATTGCGGCCTCGGTTGGTCTGGCAATCGCGCAGAAGCAACTGGCTGCTACGTACGCGCGTGGCGAATTCACGGAGGAGAAGCTCTTCCCCGGTCGTATTTTCTGCTCGACTGGTGACGGCTGCTTGATGGAAGGTGTCGCGATCGAATCTCTGGCTATTGCTGGCAACCTCGGATTGGACAACCTTATTCTTCTTTACGACAACAACGACGTGACTTGCGACGGTCCTCTTTCGTGGATCGTTACCGAGAATGTGAATGCCAAACTGCAGTCAATGGGCTGGCGCACGATCGATGTCTTCGACGGCGACACCAACGTTAACGCGATTGTCGATGCCATCGAATTGGCCAAGACGTACAAGGGCAAGCCTACGATGATCAACATCCGCACGACTATCGGATACAACACCGACAAGGCCGGGACTGCGGGTGCCCATCACGGTACGTTCTCGGATGCCGATGTCGCCAGATTACTTCCTGACGCGGCCGATCGCCCGACCCATTATGTCGTGCCCGAGATTTACGAATATTTTGCCTCGACGGCGCAGAACGGTGCTGCTGAGCAGGCACAATGGGAGCAGATGATTTCTGCCTACACTGCCGCTTATCCGGACAAGGGTGCCGAGTTGTTGTCGCGTCTTTCTGGTGAGCCGATCGACTACAAGACTCTGATGGCCGATGTCAAGGTGCCGACTAATCTGTCTGCTGCCCGAGAAGTCAACGGCGACATTTTCAACCAGCTGTTTAAGAAGGTGCCACACATGTTTGCCGGTGGTGCGGACTTGTGGGGAGCCAACAAGCTTGGCTCGAGTGAGCACAAGGTCTTTGGCGTGGACTCATACGACGGACGCGTTGCGCGTTACGGAATCCGCGAGCACGCGATGGCGTCTATTTCGAATGGTGTGGCTGCGTTTCAGAAGGGTGCTTTTATTCCATTGACGGCGACGTTTTTGATCTTCTATCTCTACGCGGCCGCGGGTGTGCGCATGGGTGCGCTCAACAATTTACAAGTCATTCATGTGTCTACGCACGACTCGTTCCAGGAAGGCCAGAACGGACCCACTCACCAGCCGGTCGAGGTTGACTCGTTGCTGCGGGCTATGCCGAACTTGCAGTTTATGCGGCCGGCCACGGGTGAGGAGATGATTGGATGCTGGGAGGTTGCTTTGCGGGAGCAGAATCTGTCGTCGTTCATCTCCGTTGCACGTGACGCAGCCCAGTTCCCGCCGGAAGGTACGTGCCGCGAGAAGGCGACGCGCGGAGGGTACGTGCTTTTGGAGAACGAGGCGGCCAAGGTGACGCTTGTGTCGTGCGGATCGTCGCTCGGCTACACGCTCGAGGCGGCCAAGCAGCTGACGGCGAAGGGCCTTGCCGCGCGTGTTGTGTCGATGCCGTGCATCTGCGTGTTTGAGGCCCAGTCCGAGGAGTACAAGGCCTCTGTGCTCGGCGACGCTCCGCGGATAGTGTCGGTGGAGGAGTACGTGCCGACTGTGTGGGCGCGGTTCTGCACCGCCAGCATTGGAATGCGCACTTTCGGCTACTCTGCCAGCGGCCCGAACAACTTTGTCCGCTTTGGCATGGACGCCGCAGGAATCGTCGACAAGGTAGAGAAGTACGCGGGCGAGGCCAAGGTCGGCCACTGGAAGCAATTGTGAAGCAGAAAAAACATATAGAAATCATTTATTAGAAAATTAGCAATATATTACTTAATCAATATACCTTTTCCATCTCATTTTTCCCAGCTCTGCGGACTCGTTGCCGAAAACGGCAGTCGGCGAGACGGCGAGCGCGTCTTGCTTAGTGTGGGGGAGCCGCATGGCGTGCGGGCTCTTTGTGCCGTGTCGCGGTCCCGAGACGCTCACCGACTCGGCAGCATCCACTCGCGGCCCCGCCAGGTGCAGCAGCGGCGGCCGTCTTATGGATCCCGCGTGCGTCTGCCCCGTCTTCCGCTCTCCAGCATTGTTTCCCGCCACCGCACCCGCTCGATGGTCCGCCCCGAGGACGAGGGCGACCCTTCCTCCTCCTTCTTCGGCTCCTCCTTCCCTCTCGCGTTTTTGCTGCGCTCGCTCGACGCCGACTCCGAGCTCCTGCTCGCCTCCGCCAGCAGCCCCTCCGCGGCCTCGGTGCTGTCGTCGCCGGCGCACTCCGTCTCGCCCAACAGAATCGCCTTCCTGCAGACGCAAGGCTGCTTCGAGATCCCGGCGCACGACCTGCTGCTCGGCTTTGTCGACTTCTTCGTCACAAACATCCACCCGGCCTTGCCGGTGGTCGACCACGACACGCTCTACCAGCAGCTGGCCGAGCAGCGCGTGCCCTTCATTCTCCTCAACGCCATCTGCTTCGCCGTCGCCTCGCATCTGCCGCCGTTCAGCCCGCTCCTGCAGCCGTTCGAGTCGCAAGAAGCCGCGCGACGACTCTTCTACACGCGCGCAAAAGCCCTGTTTGATCTCTCGTTTGAACCAAACAAGCTCACGACTGTCCAGTCCTGTCTGTTGCTCTCGTTTTGGAACCGCTCGACGCCGGGCGAGTACTGGGGATCGACGGCGTGGCTCAACACGGCCACCAATATTGCCGAGTCCATCGGCCTTCATCAACTCTCGACCGAGCCTGCCGCCCCCAGTCCCTCCAGCGCTGGCTCTTTTCATCACTCGTTCTCGTCCGTCCAGCTAAAGATCAACGTCTGGTGGTCTCTAGTTTGGAGAGACGCGTTTCTCAGCGTGATTTGCGGTAAACCGCTGCGGATCGATCTATCGCAGTGCAGCACGCCGGCGCCGGACGGCAACCAGCAGCCTGTGTTTGCGCAAAACCTTTACAGCTTGGGACTAATTCTGCGGTCGATCGTTGAATTCCGGCTCGACTGCCGTGAGGACTGCTCAAGTGGTGCTATTCACGATTTTATTGTCTCTACGCAGACGGCGCTCGTCAGTCTCAAATCATCCGCGTCCGTCGCGCTCACGCTGGCGTATAACCATGTTCTTCTCTATCTCCACCAACTTTCGTTTTTTGACGCCGAACTCGCGTATCTGTCGACTGACGTTATCGACGACGCCATATCGATAGTCGTCACAATCTCGCAAAGCCAGTTGACCGAGTACTCTATTGTCGTTCCGCTCGATGTCTATGGCGTCTTTCTCAACGTGGGGTTTTTCCTCATCAATTCTCTCGTATCCATCAAGCAATACGACGAGATCAAAGTCTCGCATATACTGCATCAATTGGAAGTCGTCAGAGACGCTCTTCGACTCATTCAAGCTCAGTGGGATCATTCGATCTGGATCAGTGCGTTGCTGGACGCTTTACAGTCAAAGGTCATGATGCATCACATACAGCCGCTTTATCTCCAACACCAGCAGCAGCACACCCCAGCCATATCATCCGCAGACTCGTTAACGCCCGCAAGTGGCCCGCATTCAACTCCACTACCATACTCCGACTTCAAATCCAAATCAAAAGAAGAAGAGGAAGACGACGAGTATTTCCGCATTCACGGAATCCACCTGCACCTCCCCAGCAGCAGCTCAGTGCCGCAATTGGCCACAAAATCGGAAGAATCACCGCTAGAGCAGCACCGGCAGGCCGAAGTTGGTCAACAACAGCAGAATAAACCAGAGGATCAGACGCAGGCTGCGCAGCATCAGTCTGATAGGGAGATTGATGATTTCCTGTCTATGTTTTCCGGATTGCAGGACATTTTGGATAAAGACAATAATTATACAAATCTGTTTAATCATTAAAAAATTGGTTGCTGCATAATAATGTATAGATCTTTTTATTTTATAGACAGTATTATATTATAATACTAAAGTAATTATTTTATTAAGTAATTTTTGATGAAAAGTAAAACTCCATAAGCTCCCAAACAAAAAATAAAAAATAAAAAAAAAATAAATAATATACAAAAACATTCTAAACGCCTTGGACATATTCATCCAAATGAACAAACCACTCGCCCATTTCTTCAAATACATTTTGTTCAACGCCCATCATATCGAAATCATTCTTTGGGTGCTCAATCTTTGCCACTTCTGCCTCGCCGCCATGCACAAACTCGTAGCCAAACAGGTTCTCATTGCTAGTTTCAGAAGCGGTAGATGAAGCGTAGGGCGCATCGTCGAATCCCCACATAAACTCGTCGTCGTCGCTGTTGCTGCTGCTGCTGCTGTTAGTGCTGCTAACACTAGCGGCGCGCAACTTGTCGGAATCATCATTTGCACGGGAAAGCGCGAGAGTAGCATTCAAATTGGAAGGCAGAGTGACCGGATTCAGAGCCCCCAGGTGAGACTCACTCATTGCGGTAGTTGTGAAAACACGCTCTTCCAGGCGGATTGACTTGCTGGTTTTAATCGTCCGCTCAAGCTCCAGTTTCTCCTTCTTCTCCGCCAGAGCATCAAGTTTCAAACGAAGAGACTCTGAAAGTTTCAAGATCCAATCCGCATGATCCCATGATTCCTTTGCCTTGTACACCAGCATCTCGCAGACCTTGAGCTGAGTCTTGAGCAATCTTTCGGCGGGAGTGTGCGCGGCGGACCAAGTGTTTTGGATTTGAGAGAAAAGCATAACGATAGCCATGAAGAAGCTGTTGTGAGAGTCTGGCGGTAAAAGAGGGATACTGGACGAGGTGACGAGAGACGAGCCAAGATCAGCAATCTGAGTGACGGCGTCTTGCGCAATTGCAGCACTGATTGCGGCGGGGCCTTTGATGGCTTTAGAGCTGCCGACTGCGGTCAAGGATTGCAAGGCCGGAGAGAGAGCCATTTGGTGGAGATAGATGAGGTGGTGGTTGTACATGAGCGTAAGGGCAGCGGCGTAGATGTACAGCTCAGAGCCGGGCGAGTTGGCCATGAGGCGAAGAGGCGCGGGAACTTTTGCGCGCCACTTGTCGACGGACTGCAGGATAGAGAGAATGAAGGACTGCGAGATACCGTGAGGGCGACGGGCGGCGAGGACGATGTCGCGGAGAAGAAGCGAGAGGGTAGAGACCTCGATGACATATTGATCGACGGCGGGATTAGAAATGCCAAAGAGAGAAGAGTCGAGCTGGTCGGAGTCAGAGGCATCATCAGCAAAGTCGGCGAGAGTAAGGGCCGGCAGATTGTCGATGCGATGGAGACGCAGGGGCTTGCCGAGAAGAGTTGCGCAGAATGCGTCGCGAGAGACGAGGACCCAGCCAATGCGACGCCAGATGCCGGGCTCGGATAGGTTGGATGTGCGTTCGAAGATGGTAGCGGCGGCGTCGATCCAGGAGGAGATGTTCCAGGGCTCGTCGCGCTTGTCGCCGCAGAGGGAGAGCAGGATGCAAGACTGGGCGAGAACGAGCTGGTCGGACTCGACTTTGCTGTCAAAGAGAAGTTTTGCGCGGCGGTAGAATTCGGCACGGGCGTCTCTGCGGGTGAGGACCGAGGAGAAGGAGACGGAGAGGGAGGGGGGCCGGATTGGCGAGCGGCAGAGATACGAGAGCGGGACGTAGGCGGCTGCGGCGAAGCAGACGGCGTGGAGGAGGAGGAAGGGGACGGTGTTTGCGCGGTAGGCGCGGGCGAAGGCGGCTCTGCTGAAGACGGGGAGCGAGGGGTGGATGTGCGCGAAGTAGGCGGAGACGAGGGCGTCGAGGAGGTCTTGCGGGGGGCGGTCGAAGCAGTGCTCGGCGTGGAAGAGCGCGAGGCGGGCGGGCGAGACGGAGGAAGCTGACGAAGAGGAAGAGGAAGACGCAGAAGAAGACGCTGCCGCTGCCTCTGCCTCTGCCTGCGCGGCCTTCCTGGCCTTGACCTTCTTGAGCCACTCCTTGCGGTCGTAGGTGCCGCGTCTGCTCTGGATGGGCTCGCAGTCGGCGATGTGGCGCTCACGGCAGCGCGAACAGGGCGAGCCGTGGACGGAGACGTCGCACTTGATCTTTGACTGGTGGCAGCGCTTGCACGCGATGGACGAGCGCGAGCCGTGGCGGCCGGGCGCCGGTGCTGGCGTTGTCGTTGTCGTCGTCGTCGTCGTCGTCGGGGCCTTCATCGCGGGCAAAAGTAGCGGGCTGGAGGCGGAGCCCCGCAAACGCCGCGGGCTGCTCGGTTTTGTAGCGCGTTGCGGGGGAGCCGCTGCCGAAAAGGGCAGTGCGCGCGCTCCGGCGGAAGGCGGCGCGCCTGCCGCAACGGGCAGCACGAGCGCATGCGGCGCGCACTGAAGCGGGGTAGCGCGCAAGAAGCCGCGCGGAAACTGTTCCTGGCCAGCCCAGGCTTAGGGCTGCGCGACGCGAGGGTGCGGCGGCGGCCGCGTCTGCGCTGCGGTTTAAATAACACCGCCCCGCATTCTCGTCTTCCCCAGTTTCTCCACTTCTCCCCCATCCTCAATTCATCGTCGTCGTCGTCCTCCTCGTCCTCGTCGTCACGCTATGGCTGTTACTCGCAAACTAAAGGTCGGATGCGCCGGTCTCGGCCGCATGGGCCAGCGCCACGCCCTCAACTTCCTCAACAACGTCCCCCGCGCTGAGCTTGTGGCCGTCTTCACCCCGGCTCCCCACGAGCTCGAGTGGGCGCGCAAGAACCTCGAGCCCCTCGGCGTCGCCATCTACGACGACTACGACAAAATGCTCGACCACGACGGCATCGAGGCCGTCGTCGTCGCCACCGTCACCGCCGTCCACGCCGAGCTCTCGCTCAAGGCCATCGCCAAAGACCTCCACGTGCTCTCCGAGAAGCCGCTCTCGCTCTCCGAGGCCATCTCCCAGGACGTCGTCGACGCCGCCAACGCAAAACCCCATCTCAAGGTCATGTGCGGCCTCATGCGTCGCTTCGACCCCTCCTACCGCGACGTCAAGGCCAAGATTGAGTCCGGCTTCATCGGCAAGCCCGTCGTCTACTACGGCCAGACCGGCGACAAGCGCGACCCCTCGGGCTTCTTTGTTCAGTACGCGCAATTTTCCGGTGGAATCTTCGTCGACTGCACCATCCACGACATCGACCTCGCGCTCTGGTTCTTTGGCGAGGATGTCAAGATCAAGTCCGTGTCCGCATCCGGCGTCGCCGCCATCGAGCCCGACCTCGCCAAGTACAATGACTTTGACAACGCCGTCGGCACCGTCGAGTTCCACTCTGGCCAGATTGCTACTTTCTACGCCACCCGCATGATGGCCACCGGCCAGGAGGACCAGACCTGGGTCTGCGGTACCGAGGGCAAGCTCACCGTCAACATGAACCCGGGCGTCAACCTCGTCAATATCCACGACAAGTACGGCGTGCGCAAGGAGGTCCCTCAGACTTACTTTGACCGTTTCCTTCCTGGATTTGGTGTCGAAGCCAACGAGTTCACCAAGTCTATTCTCGATGACGTGCCTGTCCCTTTCAACCCTCAAGGTGCCGTACATGCCGTCAAGATTGCTCGCGAACTCCAGGAGGCTTGCATCTCGGGCAAGAAGTTTTTTTACGATGAGAATGAAAACAGAATCGATTAGATTCGTCCAAAAAAGTAGATACATATATAATAGACTGATTCGTGCAAAAGTTGGAGAAATATATATCAGATTTTGATTAGATTAGTAAATTAGTAAAAAGCTCGTAATCTAATGATGATGATGATGATGTATTTTTAACGACGGTAACTTGCAAAAAATTACTAAGAGGGCCTTCAACACAACCCCCCCTCCTTGTCCCCCACCTTTAATGACTAACAGCTAATCCGTTCTTAGTCATCGCATAACTGATATAATTATGTCTTATTTTTAAAGCAAAGTTACGAATGTATATAGCTAATAGATAGACAGCAACTTCTATTTACTCTTCATCATCCAAGAAAATTTTGATTCCCCACTTAGGCTGGACAATGCGCTTTTGAGTAGTCTTCGAGATCGAGTCCAACAAAAATCCATCCTCGTCCGACAACACAAAGTCCTGGAAGTTGGCTTCAATTCGGCTAGGAGTAACAGACTTGGGCACAACCGAAGTTCCACGCCAGATTCCCCATGAGATCAGGATCTGGGTCGGCGTCTTGCCAGTCTTCTCGGCAATCTGCGCCACAATCTTCTCCTGCTGCAACGGCGCGTCGGTAGATCCCAAAGGCGAGTAGGCAGTCAAGTGGATCCCCTTCTCCTTGGCGTAGTTCAGAAGCTTGAACTGAGGATTGTAAGGGTGCAGCTCGACCTGGTTAACGGCAGGAACGACGGTGGTGGTCGGTGCAGCAAGCAACTTCTCCAGGTGCACGGTCGAGCAGTTGGAAACACCGATCGACCGCACTTTGCCGGTCTTGAGCAGGTCCTGCATCGACGCCCAGGTGTTGATGTAGTTCCACTGCTCGTCAGGCAGGATATCACGCGAACCGTCCTCCTTCGTAGGGAAGAGCGGGTGGTTGCCGGCCGGATTGAGCGTGATCGGCCAGTGCATCAGGTACAGATCGAGGTAGTCGACGCCGAGCGCGGTCAGCGATTTCTCGAGATCCTCGGCCACACGCGTATGTCCAGTGCACCACAGCTTCGAAGTGAGGAAGATCTCTTCGCGAGGGACGCCAGCCGCCTTGAGGGCCTCGCCGACGGGCTTCTCATTGCCGTAGCACTTACAGACTGTGTCAGTAAACTTGCTCAAAAGAGGAAAAGCACAGGCAATTGGCGTACCAGAGCAGCATCAATGTGGCGGTATCCGCACTTGAGAGCGCTGACTACGGCGGTGTAGACCTCGCTCTCGGGCGACTGCCAGGTGCCGAGACCGACTGCGGGGATCTTGTAGCCGGAGTTGAGGGTGAATGTGCGTCTGCAAAGCCGTTAGACAATTGCGCCGCCAGCACCAGCGTATATAGAACATACCCGGTAGCCATTGTAGAATGAATTGAGCAGGAATTGGCAAGAAAAGGCAAGCAAGCGGGAAAGAGACGACGATCTTTGGCAGGAGGAACGACGGGCGCCGGTTGCCGCGCTTCTATATAAACAGGCCCGCGCCGGTTCCATGGGGGCTTCCACGCCCGGTTCGCAACCGCCCGCGCTTCCCCGGCTTGCGCACCCGATTCGTGAACCGGCCCCCACCCGGCTGTATGCTGCGCGCCTCTGCTGCGTCAGCGCTGACTCAGCCCGGCGTTAAGCGCGAGGCAGCGCTGCGGAAACGCCTCCGCGCGCTGCTTCGCACTAACTCCGGCGAATGAGCTCACCCCGCCAGCCGCGTCGCAGCTTCCCCAGCTCTGCGCCCGACGCGGGGTTCGTCGCTACTTAAGCTGGCGAGGGCCCCCTTCGCACTCTCTTCACGCCCACCTTCGTCCAGAATGCAACCAGAAAAGCCGGCGGCAGCCAGCGTCGAGCTCTCGCCGCAGAATCGCTCGCCCGCGTCGGATGAGCCGCCAGTGGACATCTTCGCCGCCGACAACGGACTGCCAAAAGAAGCCGTGCCTGAAGAGACAGGCCCTGCGGCCTACGAGCTTCAACCGCACGAGCTTTACCCGCCAGATTATGGGCTGAAAGGTAACCCCGTTGTGTTCAGCTTCCTGCAGCAATCTTGTTAACTCTTTTGCTCAGCCTGGACGTGTGTCTGTGGCTCGTTCTGCGGCATCTTCGCTTCCTTTGGCTATATCCAGGTCATCGGTGTCTTCACCGAATACTACGGCAAGAACCAGCTGGCAACCTACTCCTCGTCGCAAATCGCCTGGATCACCTCGCTGCAGACCTATCTCACTGTCTTCTGCGGCGTCATCGTCGGCAGAACATACGACATCTTCGGCCCAACTCGGCTACTCATCGCCGGAACCATTCTCATGAACCTCGGCATCATGATGACCTCTCTCTGCAGCCAATACTATCAGTTCATTCTTGCGCAAGGCATCTGCACGTCTCTTGGTGCATCACTTATTTTCAACCCTTGCATCTCCTCTCTTTCCACTTGGTTTGTCAAGCGCCGTGCTACCGCTCTGGGAATCGCCAACGCCGGCTCGTCCTTGGGCGGTATAATCATCCCTATCCTTTTTCGCAACGTGGAAAAACGCGCCGGCTTCGGATGGGGCGTGCGCTCTGTTGGCTTTCTGCTCGCTTTCTTTTCAATCCTTTGCTGTCTCTTTGTCACTTCCCGACTAAAGTCTCCCGGTCGACAACCGCTTTTGTTTTATCAAAACTATCTGAAACCATTCAGTCACACAGACTTTTGTCTCGCCGCCACCAGCGTCTTCCTGGTATACTGGGGTCTTTTCATTCCTATTTCCTTTGTCCCCGATCATGCGGTAGCGCATGGGTTTTCTCCCACCCTCTCCTCCTATCTCATCTCTATCCAAAACGCTGCTTCCTGCTTTGGCCGCGTTGTACCGGGTCTGTTGGCCGACAAAGTCGGCCGCTTTAACACCTTTACTGTCGGCGCGCTACTCAGCGCTGTCTTGACCGCGGCCTTATGGATCCCTGCGTCCTCTCATGTGGCAATCATGCTCTACGCTGGTTTCTACGGATTCTCTTCCGGCATCGCATTCACCATGTGGCAACCGATGATTGCTGAAATATCACCAATGCAGCAAGTAGGCGCACGTATGGGCGCCGTCTCTGCCTTCCAGTCTTTCTCCTCCCTCTTTGGCATGCCCGTCGCTGGCGCAATCATTGACTCGACTAATGGCAGCTATTGGGGCGCGGCTGTTTTCGCCGCTTGTATGATGGCTGCCGGTGGCGTCGTGGCGTTTTTCTCAAAGTTGGTAATCACCAATTGGAAATTTTTGTCCAGAAAATAACCTCAGCCTAAGAAGAACGTTCCGCGCTCTAGTATGCATTCCTGTCTGTCTCCCAGTATTTTGTATTATATGTTCAATTTGGCATTTCCGCATTTGGCGTTTCCTTTTCTATATTTTATATATGGGTTTTAGGTTCTGAGTTCCCCCCTACTAGACTCTGCTTTTGGTAATTAATTAATCAAATCAATTTCTACCAAAAAAATAAATAAAGAAAAAAATAAAGAAAAATAAAAATGAAATCCTCGTAAAAGTAATTTTAACGCAATCTAATCTGGAATCCCAAAAGTCCAAACCCTATCCAACTCTGAAAACTGCGGATCATCAAACCAAGGTACCAAATCATCAGCGTTAAATCCAGCAGATCCTGTCTGTTTTCCGGCTTCCATGCCTTCCATTATCGCATTGATATCATTGAATGACGCCAACGGAGAACTGGCTCCTGTATTTGTTTGCGAATACGCCGGAAAATCTCCAGAGAAAAAGGGCGCCAGGATCGATCTATCAGGTTGAAGCGATATCGGAAGCGGTGGAGTTATCGAGTTCGTCACCTCTCCAGCTCCAAATATCTCGGAATAAGTAATCTTCTCGGGGTTCGCGCTTACTTCGGTTGCGGAAATCGTTTGATTAGCTGGCATAGGAGACGGTGGCGCAGTCTTTGCTTGCTCCATTTCGCGCACTGAAGTCGCCGCATAAACTGGCGCTCGAATATCAATCTTCTCGTTCTCATTCAATGTCATCTGCATCCGCGCATTAACTAGACTTTTGTGAAACCGGGCAAAAAGATTATCCATTTCTCCTACTTCTTCCAGATTGCGATCCGCTATATTCGGCCCTTTGGGCATTCCACCGTAGTAATCTCCTCTCCATCTTCGAGCCACCTCAGACAACGCATCTGCTATAAATGTAAACTCGGGAAGCAACTCTGTTTTCGTAAATGACGCATGGCATAAAAGCATCCGACCGCAGACGAATAGACAAAATCCAAACTGCGGGTTGACTATGCCATCCATCGCGTGTAGATACCTTGAAGTCACGTTGCAAATCTCTTTCGCTGCTGCCAAACATGTCTCGGCAGAACTTCTTTGAGAAGATCTCATCATCGACGTCAGCTGCCACTGAGCAACCGGATAGGCCACAAACTGATGTAACAGAATGACTGACGTATTGTGTGTCGTGTGGGCAAGTGTCAAATTCTGATCCACCAGTGGATCAAACTTTGGTTTCGGCCTTGGATGTACCTTAACTTCTCGCCACTTTGCTGGTAGATTGGCCTTCCATTGCGCCAATCTTAAATCGAGATTTTTGAACCCATTCATCCATTCTTGTAGCTCAGCCAGCGATTGCGGGTGCACGTCTTGTTGCAGAAAAAACTGAGTCACCGCTGATAAGTACTCTGAAGCTTCGACAACATATGAAAACCCACCTAGTCCCTTGACCTCGTCCTCTATTTCATTTTTGCTCTCCTCTCCTGCTCCTGAAGGATGATCTCCACTGTTTGTGCTCGGCGTTCCTTCATCGCCATGCTGCATCTCCGACCGGACCGACTGGAAGCCAAAGTATCTACCCCTGTGAGGTATATTGTTACACCAGAACTCCCCATTAACGGGAAGCCTTCGTCGCACGTCAACTGCAGTTAAACTTGGATTCCAACCAGTAGAAATTGAACAAAATCGGTCTAGCAAAAAGACGTTCCAAAATACACGTCTTCGTTCTTCTTGTTCAATGAAAGTTTCAGCTTTTCGTAAGAAAGTCATTCGAGTCATGAATTTCTGGTTAGGAGGCGGCGATGTTTGCTTGCCGTTACTGTTAGACTGCTCGGTGCCCTGTGGCGTATCTTCATCTTCTTCAAAAGATAGCCGAAGATGTTCCACCGTTCGCGTCATTGAATCTACTAAAGCCCAGCTCTTTGGCCCCCGGCCTGCGCCTATTGAATCAAAAGCAATAATGATAGCAGCTTGCACGTTCTCAACAGAGTATGACTCCAAGCTCTGCAAAACCACAAACTGTCGGCATGCACTGCACAACTTCTCTCGAACGGCACGATCACGGAGTCGTGGATCTTTGGAAAACCGAGAAGTAGCAACCACAACAGCGTTGAGGATTACCAGTAATCGGCGGCGATGCGACGGCGCACGTATCTGTTGCTTGAAAGTGTCTCGATGCAATACCGGAATCCATGGTTGATTAACGTCAAAATGAATATCGACCAAATCGAAAATCAGATCATCAGGCGGAAGATAAGATTGAGCGCCGTGGAAAGTGGACAGCAGAGAAGAAAAAGAATCAGAGTGACTGCTTTGATATCCTGCAGATGGTTTTGAAGAGGTCACATGCTCCTTCTGCTTCGTGCTTGAGGACTCGTCGGTTGTTTGCTTCGTCCGTTTTTGTGAACAAGATCGATTGTCTGCGGGTGAATTGGTGTAGTCATTATTTTCGGCAACCAATTCGGGTTGCTGATCTCGGTCTTCAGACATTGATCTTTCTCTCTTTCTGGTGGAAAACCCCATTTCTTGCTTCAAATCCTGCAAGTTCTCTTCAAGACCTTTCCATGCGCCGCCGTTCTGTTGCCGCGTCATGCCTTCGCTTAAACTCGCAATTAACTCCGGTGTAACATTTTGCGCAAGTGTAGTGATATTGTTGATCGTGGGAGATAAAAGTTGGCGCAAGACAAGACTCTGGCCGAGAAACAGCTTTTCGAGATTGTCAAGACGGTCAGAATGAGATTGCAGGACCCCGGCTTTTAATTTTGGCTTTGTTCTCATCTCATCATATTCGCATTCCAGATCTAGATATACTATTAGCTTATGACATTGGGTTTGCAAATCGAAACGAGGCATTACTGAATTTAGTACAATAAAAGCATGGCTGAGTGCGAGAACATTTTCTCTTGCGCTTTCGGCAACTTAAGCAACTGTATTGCACATGTTAGCAACTTCGACGATAGCTCACGGTATTTCCACGTTACTTACGCCGGTCCATCAGCTCCGTCAGGCCCGTCTTCGACGTCATCGATGCTGTCGTCGTTGTCAATAGCATGGGAGGGATGGGTCGGCCGCGATAAGTCCACCATCGCGACACTTTGGACGATCGACCTTTCTGTTGAGTGTCTTACCAGCAGGACCAGAAAGGAAGCAAAAACTCAGAATCGTGAAGTTGACTCGGCGTTGCAGACTAGTTAGATAATCAAACCTTCATGTCAGTTCACTCAAGGCGAAAGAGTTCCACACGGCGCTGCCCCCACACTTTTGCTGGGTATTGGCGTCGCGAGGGGTACACGAACCCCAGATTACTTGCTCTCTCCCCGCATTTTGTGTTTGCTGTAACCAGCTATGTCATTATTTCAAATTGGCTAGTCGCGCTTGCTCTTCCTTCTAGTTGCTGCTGTGCTTCTAAAGTTTTTGATTCCCAAAAGATTCAAGGGTCGCCACGTCGTGTTCTTTTGAGACGCATTAGTTTGCCCAAGCAGCCCTCAAATCGCAGTATACACACTGCAGTTCAAAAATCGAGACTTCGCAGTTCAAACTCGAAAAAAGTCTATCTTTCTGAGCCATCCTGATGAAGATGATAATGTATTATTGATGACAGTCACTTTCTAAATGAATTATTTTACCCATTAGTCATTAGAAGTATATACAAGATATATTTTATCTTGATTTAAGAGAGGTTGTATTATCATGCTTTGGATTTTTGCTGAATAATTTCCAGCGGTTGCAATTCTTTTAACATTTGCGAAGAACACTAGAGAAAGAAACTAAATAGAGAAAATATACCTAAAGTGTTGCTTTATATATTTCATTGCAAGGTAAAGAAAACCAGAAGTGACAAGTATCTCATATACGAACAAAACTGATTGTTTATTGACTATATTTAAGGTGTTCACACGTGCCGATGAACTTTTGCTAAAGCGCTACCTTAATTGCAGAAAATCTAACCGCTCTCAACACACCTTGCAGCTGAACTCTTAGGCTCATTAGCTAAATATACTCTACAGGTGAGATTAAAGGGACAATTTTTTTACACTAAGCGTATGACTCAGAAGCGACGGTCTTTATTTGTCTTTAGAGGTCGCAGGAGTGAAAATCATAATATGCGATAAAGGGTTAATGATACACACAAAGCAGCGGTTTTTCAGCGGTTTTCATGTAAACAGTAGCTTGCAATTACCGCCTTTGTTTAGGCCACTCACCGGTGCCATTAGGGATTTTTTTGATTTACTCTGATCTGGTAAAAGTGACAAGCATAATGGGATTTCCAAACAATACAGAGGGCGCATACAAATTTGTCCCAGATCACTCTAAGAATATTAACAATTCAACTCATCAAATTGAAACATACTATCAGCTTTGTCAACTTATATTTTTGTCTTCTTTTCAGCATTAGCTTTTGCTACCCTATCAGCAATACTATGTCCATATCTTCCGATGAGAAGCGAGTTTGACAGCAAATTACGGTCATTGTATCAGCGCCGTTCCTGATACTTCTAATTATTCCACACGGGCTTTTGCCTTGAGAATGGTTTCTATGGGCAAGGGGTCGTGGAGAGTTACGGGTCAGGAACTAAATGACTTGGACCTCAAATCATTGCAACAGGATCCTGAATTCAAGTCCATGAACCTACTGGCTATTATTTCATTGATGTCAGCCGTCGAACAGCAATGACCGCTACCTAAGGTGTGGAAAATTCCAAGGAGACTTCAAAAAATTGGAGTTAAATTTATGAGGAATGCTGAGCAATCAGGACTTCTTTGATTAAAGAGGTTTTGTCTCTCAAATTAGACAAGACAGCACAAGGAACTTTTCAAATCCACCTCTGGTGGACCAGCTAAATGCTAAATAAGGCCTTTACTTCTTCATCTATTGCAGGGCTTATCTATAAACCAGAGAGAGCTATTTATGAAATCAAAGATGAATAAGAAGATATGAAGAGAATTTGCAAAAGCAACAAAGAAAGGGTTTCAAATGAATCTTATGATTCCAAATATGACTAAGAGGAAGAGCTGGATTCTGATAAAGAATGAAGCAAAATCCAGGTTTGTGGTGAGGAACAGAAAACAAGTTAACAATTGATCTTGACAGAATCATTTTGGGCAGAAATGTATCTGAGATTGTTGACTGCAAGCCAGCTTTGGCTTTTGCTGCACAAATGGTTACTGTAGCGGTGCCCGGATCAATACAGTATGCAGGATCCAGTTCATAATGGGCACATCAGACAAAAAATATGGCTCTAAAAATCACATTACAAAATCTGTTTGATAAGCGGAACTATTTGCACTACTTGTCAGACTATGGTCAATCAGAATACTGTTGGAACATGCAGCAGTCAATGACTTCAGCATTCGTCTGATGAATAAGGGCAGCATTTGTCTATGGACGAGCAGATGAAGATTTAATACCCGATTGTAGTATGTCAAGACAGCAGTAAAGTGTGAAGGCGCCGAAGAAGTCTTTAAGGGTAGGCAAGCACCAAGATGCTGGAATGAGTGTGCATGATGAGTTACTGAAAAATGTAACAAATTCGCATATTGCAAACGCATTGGGGGCTGTCTCAAATTTCTCAATTACGGAAAACAGCATTAGGCAGCTGTCAAGAGAATTATGAAGTATATCTTTCAAACCACAAATGTGAAAATCAAGCTCAGCAAAGGCCTTGGACAGTTTGATCTCGGGCCAATAAGATGTTAATGATGTAGCTGATCATGATAAATGCATATTCTAATTTTAAAAGCCTATAATAGGCTGAAATCTATGATGATGGTGATGATGATGATTTACTTATATTCCATATGCAACAACGAAGTTATGACAGACTGATTGAATTATATATTTCAATTAACTTGTAGCCAAAATTATCTTATGAATGTTTCTTACATATTGCATTGCAACTATGCATTTCTCTTTCAAATTCACATCCATATATCAATAAATATTTTACTCACCACCTATTGCTCCTTCATACCAGCCGCATGACCATATCCAGCTCTGATCTTACTAAACAATGCTTTTTGGGGAATAAGTCACCATATCATTAGAGTAAGTAGGCAAATATAAATTTTGCTATGACTTATTCAGAAAGTTAACAAGAAGTAATAAAAACATGTATAATGCTATTCCAGCAAACATATTACTCAGAACAGATTTAAAGGCAGAAATTTAGTAATCAGGGTTTGACACCTATGGAGAAATAGGAGCACCTGATTACATGTTTTTACCACAATGTTTTATATTACAGTGGTAACACTTTATTGTAATTATACCAGGGATTTTTTCAAGGCTTGAAGGTGCTAACAAGTCTGATATTATTTGACCCATCAATATCAGAAGGGATCACAGCCAACACATATCCCACAAATGCATGGTGGGCGAATGTTGATGGCCAAGGTCCTGATAGTTTTAAAAGTCTACAGTGTGCTCATAGTGAGCTGACTTTATATCTTTGGTATGAGAATGGTGAGAACTCTATCCAGCAGATGATATCGAAAAATGTTTTCACAAAGTGCGCCAGCTTGTTCATGTGGCTTTAGCACAAACTTTGTTAGCACTTCTATCCATAACATAAGAAAATACCTCTCTCATGAATGACTGCAACATCCAAGTCTGTCATAATGTTCTGGTTGCATATGGAATTTACATACGAATTATCATCATCATCACAGCAGCATCCAAGACTGTTCTAAACATAGGCGCAGGCTATCAACTCTACTGTGTTGTCTCTTGCTGATAAGCAAGATGTGCACTAAAATATGGATGCTGCACTGGCATCAGATTCAAGCTTGAAGCTGCTCATTTTCCAGTTTTTAATTCTATGAATTTTCACTGTGTGGGCTGTTGCCTTGATAAATACTCTTATGCATAAGGGTTTTGGAGAGTTGTGGATCAGTAGATGGAGGCTTGGATCTAGAATCATTTCAACAGCATCCTAAATTTAAACCTGCAATCAGACAGGCTATTTTATTGATAATATCATCAGCTCAAGTCTATGATAATTCCTATTAGTGCAAAAAGGCTTGGCTAGGTGTTAGAATTCCATATCTAAGTAATGCAGCAGGAGTAAAGACTTCTCCAAACAGAGACCTTTTGCATCTCAAGCTGAAGGCCGCATTTTTAATTTTGAACTCTTTCAGGACTAGTTTGTTGATATTATGGAAAAGCTGATCCAACCGCGCATGGATTTCAATATGAACTATCGTCGTCATTTTCATCATCAACACCATCAACATCAAGATCCATCATTAGACATTAGTTTTCAAGATCTTTGCCTCCATCTTTATCAGCGCTTTACCAAATGAGCTTAAGCGACCATTACTATCTTGGAACAGTACAAGACTAAGGCCACTGTGGCAAATGTGTCCAATGTTCTTTGTGTTGCCGATCCTGCTTGCCAGAGGAAGTTTCAGATGCGATTGAATAGATAGAGTTGTTCTCCTTACTGACAGGTTGATTGGATTTGTGTTTTTATGTATTCAGAGGGCGATAGCATGCCAAATATATAGATATTATAACTGACACTACAAAAAAAGTACCCATAATTTGCCACCTTTGCCTCTGATGTTCTCTGTCTACAACGGAACACTATTTTGAACAGAAAACTTGGTTGTGTAACCACGAAGAATATATGTTTTAAGTTTTATGATGAAAACAGTTCATGAACCGATGTGTTCGAGTTAAATAACGAGCCCATATTGTTTTCAAGGTTATGAATGATGATTGATATTCTTGTTTGAAGGTCATATAACAAAAAGGTGACAGAGTGGTAAAATGTCCCTACATACTTACCAAATGAAGCAGATAAGATAAAATAATACACAACACAAAATACCTTTTTGTTTTATTGATATCCCTTTTGTTGAATATCTGCCTTAACAATTTTACCATGCTGTTAATGGCAAGTTGCCATTCTGGGGCAGTCATTTCCATCATCATTTGTCAATGAATAATTTAACAATAAAATATATGCTTGACTTGATCAGTCCCTAAAAATATAATATAATAAATAAGTAAAAGAGTATCTAATATGATTTCAATTTGAGATTGCAGACCCTCACTTAAGTATTCTGGCTTCGACATAGTAATTCTCAACAGCAATATTGTCTTTTATTAAACTTCAGCACACTGGTTCACAAACTTTTCTTCAAGATGCTCTCAAACTTTGTTTCAGCCACAAAACTTATAATAATAGTTCTGTAAATTTGTTTTTGAAAGTTACCATCATTAACATACATCATCATTCAGTAATCTTGTTATAAGGCCAATTTTCCTCAACTCCCTTCCTAAAATCAGGAATTATTCCACAACCATTCTATGCTTCTCAAATCCTGGCTGAGGCAAACTCTTTGTGACCATGCTGGCAACCACCTCTTTCATATTCTAGACTTGATCTAAGCCAAAAGGCAAAGTGAGGTTTTAATTTTTTTTCAAAGCATGTCATCCTTATGCAGGGGCCATGCTAATCTTCTCTGTAGAGTTTCAGTTGACCATATGTCACAATTTATTTATTTTTTCTTGTATTCAACTTTGACAAGCTCTCTTTCAATCCAATCTCTGATAGCATAAAGACCTGAGTAGTTTGGTCCAGTGGTTAGCACTCTGCCCAAGGTCTGCTAGCTTGCTACCTCTACAGGTTGAAGTTCCTCTCTGGAATTATTTAAATATTATTGATATATAATGACCTAGGAAACTACTGAATTTCCATGGCCTCTAGAAAAAGCTATAGAAATTCTAATTTGACTACCTCTCAGTCTAGCTAAAGGTTCTGATGATGGCAGGCATGTGCCACAGCAGAGCTTAGAGAATGAGAGTATTATGAAATACACTCATTGCCAACTGGATAAGATTGCCACTGGCAAATCATTGAAGGAAATAAGATTTGGAATTAGTGTTCACAGCCCTAGCTTGCCTACAGCTGCTTGATCACTGGGATTTGAAATATAAGGAGGAGATTTAGGGGGAGGGGGAGAGGAGGGGATGTGAGATAGTCTGTCATAACCTTGTTGTTGCATATAGACTTTAAATATGAATTAT
>JAJLTT010000052.1:0-31545 GCA_030568315.1 Myxozyma sirexii
TCGTAAATACTTTAGAATACGTGCAGAAATGTTGCTGTAGCTTTTTGAAGAGTTGTAGAGAGTAATAAAGAAGTAAACGGGCGGAATAGTCAGGAGCGTGCGAGTCTCGCAACCCCTCCTCACTCAACAGACAGTATATCCAACCTCCCACCAAGCTTGACCTTTTACCATGCTCAGCAAATTCTGGATCGTGGCTTCTATTATCGATTATCTCATTGGCCTGTTGAAAATATCGTATTACAGGCATATCCAGGCAAAGGGCACGCAAGGAGGGCCATCAAGGCTTTGAAAGGGGGATCCCATACAGCAAGCGATCCTCCCTCTCGTTGAGATTATTCTTTTTCCAGATAGACTAACAGGCTTATTTCGCAGCGCACTTGCAGAAGAAAACAGAACAGATCACAGCGAAGATAGCAGAACAGATGGACTCTCTGATCGCTAACATCACCAACAGTAAACAATCGTCGTCTCCTATATTATTCCTATATTCCTACATAAGCAACAAAAACAGCTCATAATACAGCATATAACTTCCAGCACACGTATAACAGTGCCATATATCATATACTCGGACAAAAGAGCTACAAGGCAGCAGCGTCAACGCAAGATTAGTGGACGGGTTAGGTGCGCGCACCGATACAGTCATTCTTTCTTGCGCTCTTCTCATGCCGAATTTCTCAGTCTAAAAACATGAAATAAAACTATAATCGATCGTATACATAGCAGTGTAAGCGGATACTATTGGATGTTGATATCAAAGCAATGCGATCTCGCCAAATGATCACAGTCAATCATGTCAATGCACATATATGAGTGAACACAGCCAGCGGATTACTGGCCTATTGAACAGCGCAGTAGTGGTTAATTAAACACAGCATGTACATACAGCGCCCTATTCCTGCTGTCTTCGGTTCCCCAAACCAATAGAGTCAGATCTGTTCTTATTAGAGAAGCCTTACATCGTACCCTGCGTATCTTAAGTGTTAGGGTAATGATCCAATTGGTTCTACCCTAATCCGATGCCCTGTCCAGCATTGAATATAGGGTCCAACCCTACATTTTGTTGAACAGTCACACCATAGTGCGGCTTCAGCTCACTTGACAAAGCAAGCCAGAGCAACCAACTTCGCGAAGTCCTATTCAGCTGAACTAGCCATCGACAACCAGCAACAGCCAGCGAATATTCACACAAATGGCCACTTTCAGACCTCAGATTTCAGTTTTCAGCACTGACGGATCCTCCGTTTCGAAGGAGATCCCTCTCCCTGCCGTCTTCAAGGCTCCCATCCGTTCGGACATCGTCCACGCCGTCTACACCGGCGTCGCAAAGAACAAGCGTCAGGCTTATGCCGTCTCCGAGAAGGCTGGTCACCAGACCTCTGCTGAGTCGTGGGGTGTGTTATTATCATTGTTTTATTGGCCGGTCTTTTCTCAATATCGAAAATCTCGGACAATAATAATGTGAAGATTAGCGTGCTAACATCTATCGATCCAGGTACTGGACGTGCCGTCGCTCGTATTCCCCGTGTTTCTGGCGGTGGTACTCATCGTGCTGGTCAGGCTGCTTTTGGAAACATGTGCCGTGGTGGTCGTATGTTTGCTGTACGTATATTGGGAATGGATAGGAAACCCGGATGGAATTTTTGCTAACCCGCCATCAACAGCCTACCAAGACCTGGAGAAAGTGGCACGTTAAGATCAACCTCAACGAGAAGAGATTTGCTACTGCTTCCGCCATTGCTGCTTCTGCCGTCGCCCCTCTCGTCCTCGCTCGTGGTCACAGAATTGAGACTATTCCCGAGGTTCCCCTCGTTATCTCCAATGACGTCGAGTCGATCACCAAGACCAAGGACGCTGTTACTATCCTCAAAGCTGTTGGTGCTCACCGTGATGTGATCAAGGTTATCAAGTCGCGCAAGATGCGCGCTGGTAAGGGTAAGCTACGTGGACGTCGCTACACTCAGCGCCGTGGACCCCTCATTGTCTACGGAACCGAGGGTGCCTCGCTCGTCAAGGCTTTCCGCAACATCCCTGGTGTCGAGACTGCTCATGTCAGCACATTGTCTGTCTTGCAGCTTGCTCCTGGTGGCCACCTCGGCCGCTTCGTCATCTGGACCGAGGCTGCTTTCTCGCTCCTCGACAGCATCTGGGGCTCTGAGTCTACTCCTTCAGCCAAGTCGTCGTACACTCTTCCCTCTAACATTGTCTACAACGCTGACATCACCCGTCTGATTAACTCTGCCGAGATTCAGGCTGCTGTCAAGCCTTCGGGAGATAAGACTACCAAGCGTACTAACGTGCAGAAGAAGAACCCGTTGAAGAACAAGCAGGTTCTTCTGCGGCTCAACCCGTATGCGAAGACGTTCAAGCAGTAAGGGTCCGAAAAGTTTTCAAATATTAGTTGATTGTATAATGATGAATTGTGTACTTGAGATTTAATAAAGGTTTTGCACATACAAAATTATCAGTAGGCATTAGGATAACCTGTAAACACGTGATCGGAGGTATGGAGTGCAAAAGCCGCATTGGGCGGTCGAGGAGGGTTCTGGGGCCGGATTCGTGAGGTCTGAGACAACCACGTGAGAGGAGGCAGCAATTCGATGAGGACGCAAGATAAGCAGCGCAGTAAGAGACCAAAGAATTGTAGTAATAGTGGTATTATAGCGATGTGCAATATAATACAGGCAACTCACCTGCGCGTAGTCAAGTTCAGGGCCGGGGTGGTGTGCGCATAACGACGTCATGCGTCAAACCAGCTGACTCCGCACTCGATCCTGTTTCTCTTCTTCTCTTCCACCCTCCTTCATCTTTCTTTCTTTCTCCAGCCTAACTCTCCACTCTTTTCCTCACTCCGCCATTTCCAGCAGAGCATTCACAATGGCTCACCGTGACGTCAAGCGCCATCTCCTTTTCGAGATCTCCACCGAGGTCGCTAATAGAGGCATGCCCCTCCTCCTCCTCCTCTCCAGCCATGCTGTCCCATGCTAACCTCCTTATCCAGTCGGCGGCATCTACTCTGTCATCAAGTCAAAGGCACCCATTACTACGGCCGAGTATCGCGACCGCTACACCCTCATCGGCCCGCTCAACCGCAAATCTGTACGTTTTGCTTTTCATCTGTTTGCCCTTTTCGGACATCTCTTTCCTCGGTCTTGTTAACTCGTATCTTACAAACCAGGCCGCAATCGAAGTCGAGGAACTTACCCCGTCCGACCCTTACATGGTCGAGACCCTGCGCTCCATGTCCGAGCGTGGCGTGCAGTATCTCTACGGCCGCTGGCTCATCGAAGGTACATTGTCCCCATATCGTTTACTGTGCGTCATATTAACCTATTTTCTCTCTCCAAATAGGTGCCCCGCGCGTACTTCTTTTTGACACTAGCTCTCAGTATTACCATCTCGACGAATGGAAGACTGATCTTTGGAGCGTCGCCGGAATCCCCGCTCCGTCCGCGGACGCAGAAACGAACGAGGCCGTTGTCTTTGGTTACCTTGTCGCCTGGTTCCTCGGCGAGTTCGTCTTCCACGACCGCACTCGCGCCGTCGTTGCCCACTTCCATGAGTGGCTCGCCGGTGTAGGCCTTGCACTCTGCCGCAAGCGTCGTATTGACGTCACCACGATTTTCACCACCCATGCCACTTTGCTCGGCAGATACCTCTGTGCTGGCTCAGTCGATTTCTACAACAACCTGCAGTATTTTGACGTCGATGCAGAGGCCGGCAAGCGAGGCATCTACCACCGTTACTGCATCGAGCGTGCGGCTGCCCACTCGGCCGACGTTTTTACCACCGTTTCGCATATCACTGCATACGAGAGCGAACATCTGCTCAAACGCAAGCCTGATGGAGTATTGCCCAATGGTTTGAATGTTGTCAAGTTTTCCGCCGTGCATGAATTCCAAAATTTACATCAAGTTGCAAAGTCAAAAATAAATGACTTTATCCGCGGTCACTTTTACGGTCATTATGATTTTGATCTCGATAACACTCTGTATTTCTTTACTGCTGGTCGTTATGAGTACCGTAATAAGGGTGTGGACATGTTTATTGAGTCGCTCGCTCGTCTCAATCATCGTCTCAAGACTGAGAATTCGCAGAAAACTGTTGTTGCGTTTATCATCATGCCTGCTGCTACACATTCCTACACTGTCGAAACGCTTAAGGGACAAGCTGTCATGAAAGCCCTTCACGACACTGTTAATGAAATTCAAGAGAGTGTTGGTCGCCGATTGTTTGAGCGCTCGGCTCGTCATAATGATGAGCCAGGTAAAGACTTCTCCGAGGATCTTAATGATCTACTTACTGGGAGTGAAAAAGTCTTACTTAAACGTCGAGTGTATGCACTTAAGCGACACACTATGCCGCCAATTGTTACACACAACATGGCTGACGATGCTAATGATCCGATTCTCAATCAGATCCGACGCGTGCAGTTGTTCAACAATTCGTCTGATCGTGTCAAGATTGTGTTTCACCCCGAATTCCTCAACAGCAACAACCCGATTCTTTCGCTTGATTACGACGACTTTGTGCGTGGATGCCATTTGGGTGTTTTCCCGTCTTATTACGAGCCTTGGGGATATACTCCTGCTGAGTGTACTGTTATGGGTGTTCCGTCTATCACGACCAATTTGTCTGGTTTTGGATGCTACATGGAGGAGCTTATTGAAAACACTTCGGATTACGGTATTTACATTGTCGACCGTCGCTCGAAGGGTATCGACGACTCAATCAACCAACTCACTGATTACATGTTCCAATTCTCGCTCAAATCGCGCCGTCAACGTATCAACCAGCGAAACCGTACCGAGCGCCTTTCGGATCTTTTAGACTGGAAGCGCATGGGATTAGAGTATATCAAAGCCCGACAACTTGCTTTGCGACGCGCATATTCTTCATCATTTGACGACGATGAGGATTATACTTTCTTTGATGGCACCGAAATGAAGCTCTCACGGCCTCTGTCCGCCCAAGCGTCGCCAAAGGACCGCTCAGGGATGATGACTCCCGGAGATTTTGGATCATTGCAGGAAGTTAGAGAGGGGCTTGATACCGATGATTATGTTGGATTCAAATTGCCGGATGAGGATGAAGATGAGCCGTACCCTTATCCATTGTCACTTAAGCGTCCTACCGGAGCTCCGGCTGCCACTACGAATGGTGCATAAGTAGTATCTTGAAGTTTAGTTTGTTTCGTTTTGGAGAGTTAGAGAGATGTCGTTTGAAAGTTCTTTTTGCGTCTTTTGTTTTCAAGGCATGTGAGAATGAAGAGGAAGAGATGTTTTCTCTTTTGAGTCGCTTTGATTTTACCTGATCATTGTTGATGTCATGTTTATCATACTTAATTATTTGTATTCCAGTCCGAGTTTGTTCATTTGCCTTTATATATTATTGCATGTACTTTGGACAATTTGATTTTCCGTTTCGCTTCTATTTGGGAAAATCGTTCTGTAAGCGAGGTTTAGATTGATAATACTAGCCCATGCGCCGCACACGCGCCTCCAGAGATTTATATTCTCTTGCTTTCGGCTGTGCTCAACTTCCGCCTTTCCAGCATTCAATCACACAATAGCCATGTCTCTAGAGCCGCCGTACCCAGTGTACATTATCTCTCACGTTATAGGAGGCTTTGGTCGAGGCTCCAGCGAATTGGGGATTCCGACCGCGAATATCCCATCCGAGGATCTTCTAGCATCGTCAATTCCGCAAGGCAAAACCGGGATATATTACGGCTTCTGTAAGATTTCGGGGACATACGGTACACTTACGCGACTCGATAAGCCTAACAACGACAAGGATGCCAGCACGAAGCCGCCAGAGAATAAAATCATTAGCTCAGACAGTGCGATTAGCGAGGACGATGGTGTTGTACTCCCTATGGTCATGTCCTTAGGATGGAATCCGTTTTATGGGAACACTGAGCCGAGTGCAGAAGTCCATGTCGTGCATAAATTCTCAAAGCAATTTTACGGCGCGAGGATAAAGCTTGCGGTGTTGGGGTATATTAGACCCGAGTCTGATTTCGTGAGCGTCGAGGCGTTGATCGAGGAGATTATGCATGATATTCAAGTCGCAAAGGAGAAGCTGGCGGAGCCTGAAATGAAAAAAATTGCAGAGCAGGAGTTTTGGAATGATTGAGTTTTATGTTAATATGTGTATTAGAAATTATAGATTGTTTGTTTGTATATGAATTACTTTTCCTACTTAATACAAATAATCACCTATTACCCTACCCAATTATTGCCCAAACCACTCGATGAAAAACAATTAATTCAGAATCGGCAGAAAATTTCCCACAATCATCATCGGAATATCAAATACATCCCGTTTGATGGTCCATGTGCATGCAGTAGGAATCTTTCTCCCCGTCGGACTTAACAAGGTACATTCCATCATCGTCGCTCCTCTGGAATCTCCAAATGCAAGTTTACTGAAGCCCTCAAAATACTCAACGACCGAGTGATCATCCATAAACTCTACCATAAATGTCCGTTTACCCAATAACTGTTCTTTCGTCCAGCCAGTCAAAATACAAAATTCTTTGCCGACAGCGGCTACTTGCCCTGTTCGTCGCCAAACAATAGTAGGGGTACCTGAATACGAAATGAATTTCTCATACTCGAGTAACGTACGCTGAAAACATTTCTCCATAAAAATCAAATCTTCTTCTTTTAGAGTCTTTGTGCACGCGATAAACGATGGCCGAAAGGCAGCCATTGCCCGCGCCACACGCATTAGGTGAGTTCTATCAAAGCGACTTTTCAAATACGCAATCAAACCGTGGTATCCGGGTGTATATGAAAATGGATGCGTCACGCTAGCGTACACAGTCTCTGGATCCCGTCGTCGTCGCGGTGCAAGATGTGCAGGCAGCGCAGGAGATACTTGTGGTGCGGAGTTACTTGAAGATGTTCCAGCAGAAGGTGGACCCATGACTTCATTGCCAAATGACGATCTGTGTTGAGAAGCTGATATAAGAGGTGACTGCATTGGCTCCATGGTCGAAGGAGTCGGTGGGCTCGCGCTATTCTGTGGGGAATTTTCATTTCCAGTAAGCAAAGTCGCAAGACCTCTGGCGGCCCAGTTCGAATCGCGTACCGTCATATCAGCGAATCCATAGTCAAATGATGTATTCTGCACAACTGCACCACCCAAAATTCCAGCTGCTGGAGCAGTCGAATCCTGGGGTCCGGTCCCTAGCATATTAGAAAGATACGAGAACTCCATATTTGCAGTCTTTGAACCGAAATCGTATGCTGACAGGTCAAGTTTAGCAAAAATACTATCGGACGTGTCAGGAGAGTCATCCCCAAGCTGATCCGTTCCCGCACCTAGTGACGACGGATCGATCGTGCCGTGCGCCGGTAATAAAGGTCGATTCGTAGTTCTGTCGTCGTCATCATCATCAGGAGTCTCTATCCGTTGCGCATTTCTCCCGTTAGCTTTACTGCTATTACTTGGTCGACCAGGTTTCGCGGGTGATGGTGTATCGGTTTCAAGAGGTGCATCATGTAGGTACTTTGCTTTCTTGCGCACTCCATCCTGGCAAGTAGCAGACAGCCCACGCTTAACACAACGCTGGCAAGGTCTCGCGTCGTCGCAAGTAAGATGGGCTTTCTGACAGTGAAAACAAGCACGAGACGCTTTCTTTCGTTTGGGTCTTCCTGTTCGTAACTGGATCAAAAGAAAAAAAGCTATATTAGCAGGAAATAAAGAAGAAAGAACTCAGAAAGAAACTGACGCTGATACCACTGCTACGGGCCATTGCAGCGGTCATATTGAGCGTAACGCCAGACGCGGTCGTTACCGTGCCTGGAGCAGAAGACGTCGGCGGCGGCATTATCGCTGAATATAATCTGAAACTGGCTTATAAAGAAATGAGAGTAAGAAGAAAAGAAAGAATAGGCATGAGAAAGTGAAGCAGAATGAGCACGAGGACATCGGCTATTTCTTGAGTGCGGTGGCCAATTTGGAAGAGGCTACCAAAAGTTGCTTGTTTAGCCACCGCATCCGCGCTTATCCGAGACCCCGATTTATTCCGGCAATGAGGTTAGAGATCTCTAGGATCGAGTGCTTTCGTATTGACTATTTTATTTTGGTCACTAGAATTTGGTTCCTGTTTTTGATTTCTATAATTATTAATTGAAGATGTTATAAAACCGATTAAGCTGGGTTTTAAACACATTAAAGTTGACCCATTTGTCCGTTTTGTGAACTTTGCCAGCGCCGCTTTCTCCACGCCGGACAATCTAAAAAATATTCACAATATGGCTTCTGATACTAGCAAAGACAGCGCTCCTGCCAGCACTGTAGTTAAAGTATGCTGACTTCACGTGTATTTGGTTTAATATGGTAATTGACTTTGATTTGTTATTATAGCCTGCACCATGGAAATCACTTGTCGCTGGTGGTGTCGCGGGCGGAGTCGAGGCTGCCGTTACCGTAAGTTACTTCTTTATCTCTTGATTTTAGAATGTAACGCTAATGGCGAATTATTTAGTATCCGTTTGAATTTGCGAAAACTCGTCTTCAGCTGGTTGACAAAAGTCAAGCCGGCTCATCAAAGAATCCGATTACTCTTCTCTACAAAACCGCTACAAATGAGGGTATCTCCACAATCTACACCGGATGCTCGACATTGGTTATCGGATGCACTGCCAAAGCCGCTGTTCGTTTCCTCGGGTTTGATTCGCTTAAAAAGCTTCTTGCAGACGAAGATGGCAAGCTGTCGGGGTCGCGAGGTGTACTTGCTGGTTTTGGTGCTGGTATTTTGGAGTCTGTATTTGCGCTCACGCCGTTTGAAACGATAAAAACTGCACTCATCGATGATGCTCAGCGTGTGAATCCTCGGTACCGCGGCTTTCTTCACGGATCATACTCGCTTATCAAGGAAGGTGGTGTTGGCGCCGTATATAAAGGTCTTGTCCCTGTGACTTTACGGCAATCGTCGAACGCGGCTGTTCGTATGGGATCATACTCGTTTCTCAAGCAGAAAGTCCAAGCAATGGAGGAAAACCCCGACCCAAACAAACCCCTCTCTGGACCCAAGACCTTCCTCGTTGGGGCAGTTGCTGGAATTATAACCGTGTACACCACGATGCCGTTTGATACTTTGAAGACGAGAATGCAGTCGCTTGAATCAAAAACAGAGTATCGCAATACATTACATTGCGCTCAGCGTTTGCTGACTGAGGAGGGCGTTTTGACTTTTTGGAAGGGAACGACCCCGAGACTAGGTCGTTTGATTCTTAGTGGTGGAATCATTTTTACTATTTACGAACAAATCATTGCTGCATTGTAATCAAACCGTATTAATGAAATAACATGTGAAAGCTCTATAACTAGTCCGCTTAAGCTTTTCTCAAACGTTTGATTGCTTCCCCGATAGGTTCGCCTTTATGCAAAGCCTCGAATGTCAAATCGTCAATCTTCTTCCTCTCAGTACATAACTTAACAATCTCCTCAACTTTGCTTCCAGGAATTACCACGACACCATCGGCATCACCCATGACGTAATCTCCAGGGTTAACCCACAAATCATCTTTAAACTGCACGGGAATATTTACTTCACTAGCACGCGTGTATCCATTTGATCCCAGAATTGAAATATCACGCGCGAAGACGGGGAATCCCATTTCTCGCTGTTCCAGCACGTCTCTGAAACGACCATCGACAATGACGCCTGGGGCTCCAAGATATTTGGCTCTTGTGGTCATCAATCCGCCCCAGCATGCAGAGTACATGCCTTTGGGTTGCGAAATGAACATTATCTTACCTGATTCGTTGTAATCGCACTTCATTAACGTTAGGTCTGTTGACAGTTTATGATCTGACGTAGACTTACGAAATGTTTGGGAAGAGAGGGACTTGTCTTATCTCCAGCTTCAACCATCTACTAGTCGCATTAGCAAAATAACTTCATAGCCTGAACCATTGAGATCGAAGACATTACTTTCACTGTAATAGCCTCGCCAAAGATCTTTGTCGAACCAGCTTGTCTCTCCGGAGAAAACATGGTAATTCCATCAAGAAACCCGCCAAAAGGAACTTTCAACTTCACAAGCGCATCTCCAATCTGTATTGGTTCAGTGTTAATATTAAGAAGAATCAATCACGGTTTTGTCTGATAAAGTCAAGGATACCTACGTCACAGGTCGCAAAAGACTTGAGCGCCGAAATCAAGGCAGCAGAAGGTTTAACTGCCATTGTTAGCAAACTTCTGGTTTACTCGTCCAATATTCTGGAAGATCTAGCAAAAGAAGCTGTGATTGACGACCCAATTGAGATTTACTGGTATGGCGTATCGGAATCTCTTCCAGGTTCCCGTTCAACCGACATCTCCCAAACTGTGCCTGAACTTCATGTGGAGAAACCCTTGACCTCACGCCGCTGTTTATGCGGCGCTGAATGGCACTTACCGACACATGCGAAAATAAGGAATAGCAGTCGAGCCGCTACTTGTATTATGTATTTAAACCCATAGACTAAATAAAAATTGAGTGTAATATTAAGAAGTGCTATAATATTTTTTGCCGTATCAGTATCTGTATACTGATGAAAACTCGCAATTCTAAGCTCTATCATTTGCCGGGTCCGCTCCCAAAATGCGCATAATTGCAGCATCATTCACCAATTGCGGCTTTAAATGCAAACATGAAAAAAGTGGTCTGCCTCGACGAAATAAATTCGAGTCTCGAGAAACCGAAATATCCCACAAGTAGAATCTGTGGTCTGTTTCCCTCCACAAAGATGGCGAAAGAATTGGCGCGGCCAGCGCTTTTTTTTGCGCATAATGTGCGATTACAGTCTCTACTGAAATTTTCCAGTCGGAATGTTGATTCGCTGGTGACCTGCATTTCACCACCCTCGCGTATTGCTAGCACGAGTATTCAGTCGCGGCTGTCCATTGGCAAACTTACTGGTGTTGGTGGTCTTGGTTTTGGACATGGTGTTAGTAGCACTGTTCCTATGAACACAGGGCTCAAAAATGAGAACATGCGAAGAATGTTTTCGACGGCCAGAATCTGTAGAGATGCTGTTGCTTCGGCTACTACTTCTAGCATTGGATCTGCTGCTACCAAGGTTTCTGCTAAACGCGTACTTTCGACGAGACCTGTTGGATTCTGGCTTATTGGGTCGTCTTTTCTTGTCTTTGGAATTGTTGTCATTGGTGGCCTTACCCGACTCACTGAATCCGGTCTTTCTATCACCGAGTGGAAACCGGTCACTGGCTCAATACCACCACTCACACAAAAGGACTGGGAAGAAGAATTCGAAAAGTACAGAAAATCACCGGAATACAAGCTTCTGAATTCAAATATGACGCTGGATGAGTTCAAGTTCATCTTCTTCATGGAGTGGTCGCATCGTTTATGGGGTCGGATAATCGGTCTCGCCTTCGTCCTTCCTGGCGCATATTTCATCGCTCGCGGTCGCGTATCGCCAAGGGTTACCAAAAGGATAGCCGCTATCGCGGGACTAATTGGCTTTCAGGGATTTATAGGTTGGTGGATGGTCAAGTCGGGACTGTCGGACCACTTCTTGGCGGACAACGGTATCGATGGAAAGTACAAAGACACACATCCACGAGTTTCACAATATAGACTGGCAACGCATCTTGGTCTTGCATTCGTCGTGTATTTGTCAATGTTGTGGACTGGATTAGAGGTCTTGAGAGAGAATCGATGGGCCAAGGAGCCGAAGCAAGCTTTGAAGCTTTTCTCGCAATTGGGAAATCCGGCGTTGAGAAAATATAAGTTGATTGCTGGTGGCTTGCTCGCTCTAGTGTTCACAACTGCCATGTCTGGTAAGTTGATTTATGTGTTGGATCAATTTAATATAGGATCTAATTTATGGCTTTTAGGTGCATTTGTTGCCGGTCTTGATGCTGGACTGATTTACAACGAATTTCCATACATGGGCGAGGGACTCATCCCTCCTACTACGGAAATTCTCTCCACATTCTATAGTCGTAAACGCGATGACTCTGATCTGGTTTGGCGTAATATGCTTGAAAATCCGGTCACTGTCCAATTGGAGCATCGCATCTTAGCAACTACCTCGTTCTTCTCTATCCTTGCTTTACATTTCTACTCGACAGTTCTTAACAAGAAAGGTCTTTTACCGCGTTCGGTGTTTAAAGCCTCGCACGGCGTAATGGGTTTCGCTATGTTGCAGGTTACACTCGGTATTACTACGCTATGGTACCTTGTTCCGATTCCGCTCGCAGCCGCGCATCAAGCTGGAAGTCTGGCGCTGTTGACCGAAGTGTTGATTTTATATATCAGATTACGCAAACCTCGAGGTGAAGTTATGGAAATGCTGCAAAAAGCTGCTGGAAAAGGCTCGTCTTCTGCTGCGGCTGCTACTGTGGAATCAAAGGTGTTGATGCCGTAGTTTGGATGTTGTTGTATATACGATGCTCTATTGGTGTTTTGAAGCGGCAAGGAACCCCCCTCTCCTTCTTTTAAACTATTGTACATAGTAATGAACGTATAGATATATACTTGATATTTTTTCTTATCTCTTTTCTGGTTTTTGTTATTAAGTCATTAAGTTCGCAGGTATCTTCTTGCCTTTTCCAAGCATAGGCATTATTATACATGCCCAGAGATAGAACGACTCTTGTATTAGGGGTAGTTCAGACCGAATTCTGAACTACATCAAGTCATTCCATTTTGTGTCCCTTGATATCTTCTTCCTCAATGAGTAAATCCGGATTATCAAGTTTATGATTTTTGTTGGCTTCCAACCTGCGCTGGACGGCCTTGATCATTTTCGAGAACCAGTATACCTAAATATTGTTCAGGTCAAAAATTGCTTTCTACAAGCGGAATAGACAGCGACAGCTCACGTTAAGAAAATCAAGGGAAACATTTGATGTAAGAATACTAGCCGGTAACCAAAGCGGCATACGCTCGTCGCCGAACTGCAAATAGAAATCATATATGAGTACACCAGCCGACAAGAAACCCCACACTATTCTAGCAAGAAAAAATGAAAGGAGAAGAAGAACGCCGTTGATCGTCTGGATTTTCTCAGGGATGGTGTTAGGCGGAAGATGAGTTGCGAACCAATGCACATTTAGGAATGGAGTAGAGATTTCAAACATGAGGAAAACTGGACCGTAGTACATGAGGAATGGACGCTACACCAACTCAAGTCAGTAAGTTGTTAAATAAATCTGTGCAAGGCAAACCATACGAAGCTGAGAGTGAAGACACTAAGCGAGGCAATTCCGTGAACAGCAAACCCAATACCGAACCACTTAATATATTTCAAACTGATAAAGGTATCCCAAGCAAAGTACCCCACTGCAAATGCATAGACCAAACCACCATAGGGCGAATAGGCAAACAAATGATCAGATTGAAGAACAGGGTCAAAGAAGGCGGGGAAAGCAAGTGCGACAATGAGAATGCACTGAACCTGCGATACGACGTGGATGTCAAAGTTGATGCGAGTTCGCTTCGGAAGGTTATTGTATGAGCTGATCATGGAATTGATGTAAGGGCCGAGAAGGAAAAGGCCATGGTAGAGCCAGAAGGAGAGAACGACTTCATGAAAGTGGGGAGCTAGTGCTGGAAGGCCGACATATGCGCAAGCTGACTCTAGATATTCTTGCACCGCTGGAGGATACTCAATTGCGAGCGGATCGTACATCGTGCTTTTAAAAGGTTTTCTATATGCAAGTAAGGGTGTTTTCCGCCAACTGTATTGTATCGCGAATCAGATATCGATAGTCTTGTCTGACTTCTAATTATTCGCATCGGTCAGCACCGCGGCTTTCGGTTGAGAGAGACCAATACAGACCAGAAAAAGACCACGGATGCAAACAATCGAGAGGCAGCAATCCTAGTATCCTCGCCGGTTCTTCGTGGATGATGACCGGAACTGCTCAGCTTCTCCGAGAAAAGCGCTGTAGGAATCAGTTATCGAAGCTGAACGGTCCCGGTCGCCGCCGCTCCGACTTTGGCAGACGTTCTTCAAACCCTATTCCCGCAAACCCTATTCCCACGCGCGTCGTTCACGCGTGCATGCGCCGCGTATTGTGGCTTAAGCGCGCCTGATAAGCGCTAGTCCCAATATGGTGATACGGCAATAGAGCAGGGGCAGGCTCTAAGGACCCGCAAACGCAAAAACAAGGGGTTCGTTGCCACTCTACGAGCCCATTTGTTTGTTGTCCCAACACACTCTCCTGGATTCTCCCATACACAACCGTACCAGATAACCTGCTCGCTGCCGTCTTTTGTTGGCAAGTCTACCCGCTATCAAGCCGAATTCTTGCAAGAGCGTGTTTGTCCTTGAACGTGTTCTGCTGTTTACTTTGTACGTCCAACATGGTCGAGTTATCGGATTTCCACAAACTTGAGAAGATTGGCGAAGGTGAGTCCTTGCCCGTTATAAGACACCGCTGAATACTCCTGACTCATTTCTAGGTACATATGGTGTTGTCTACAAAGCGCGAGACACCACAAAGAACAACCGGGTGGTCGCCTTGAAGAAGATTCGACTCGAGGCAGAAGACGAAGGTGTTCCCTCGACCGCCATACGCGAGATCTCCCTTTTGCGTGAAATGCGCAATGAAAACATTGTTGAACTTTATGACATCGTTCACTCCGACAACCACAAACTCTACCTTGTTTTTGAATTTCTTGATCTTGATCTTAAAAAGTACATGGAAGCTATTCCGCAAAACGTCGGTCTTGGTGCTGATATGATCAAGCGCTTCATGTCACAGCTCGTGCAAGGCACAAATTACCTTCACGCCCACAGAATCTTACACAGAGACCTTAAGCCCCAGAATCTGCTTATTGATAAGGAAGGAAATCTTAAGCTCGCTGATTTTGGTCTTGCTCGAGCCTTTGGCGTTCCTCTGCGAGTATATACTCACGAGGTCGTGACCCTCTGGTACCGTTCGCCTGAGATCCTTCTTGGCGGTCGTCAATACTCTATCGGTGTTGACATTTGGTCAATCGGGTGTATCTTCGCTGAAATGGTTACCCGTAAACCCCTTTTTCCTGGTGACTCGGAGATTGATGAAATTTTCAAGATTTTCAGATTATTAGGTACCCCTGATGAGGATGTTTGGCCTGGTGTTTCGTTGCTGCCTGATTTCAAGACTACCTTCCCGCAGTGGAGTCGTAAGGATTTAGCGGCTCATATTCCAGCTCTTGATCCCGATGGAATTGATCTGTTGGAGGTACGCAATTGTTGGATTGGTTTATGTATGTCATTTGGCTGATATCAACTTGTTTTAGGCTTGCCTTATTTATGATCCTGCTGGCCGGATCTCCGCGAAGAGGGCACTCAAGCATCCGTACTTTGTCGGTCACCATTCTCAACCGATGAGAAAGGAAGACGCGACGATGAGCGGAATCTCGTATGCGTCGCATAACGCGATCGGCTCGCAGTTCATGGCTAAGAACGTCAAGACACGTGCGTAGATGGATAATTTGATATTATTTAAGTTAATAGGGAGTAAATGAATCAGTTGGCGGCGCTCTTTTGTTTCATTATTGGGATATCTTTATTGTTGTGGCTTTGTTCAGTTACTATCATAGTGCTCACATTACGTCCAACTTGGGCAAAAAAAATGCATTCTGTGAAAGGAGAAACGGAAATAGTCTAAGAAAGGATAAAGAAGTATAATTGATGACGAGGCCGAAGACTCGAAATTGTTGATTAATTATTGCTTCTTTCATCGTTTGGAAGTTATCGGGTTGGTTTGTTTTTGTATGGCGGCCGTCTCTTCCTTGTCAGATTTTGTTTTTTTAGTTTTATATCCATGCCTTTTATAATAAAATGAATACCTAGCTAACATCAACTGTCATTGCCTAGGTTGTTTCGATTTGGGCTGTCTGGAAATAGAAGATCAGAACCGTAGTATGAGTTGCGCACTTAGTTTGTGCAGCATACAGAACTAAATCGGTCACTTAATATCTCAAACTATCTGGCTATTTAGCAAATTTATCGGCGCATTTATTCTAATCTATGATGGGTTTTGTTCACGGTTCATTATATAAATAAGAAAAATCGCAATATTTTAACTTCTACAATTAGCGCGATGAATTATCTGCGGCTCATCTCAAGCGTAATTTTTCAGAGAACTTGCGGAATTAATCTTGTTGCATTGAAATGCTATTAGAAAGAAGAGTATATACAAAATTACAAAATAATATACAGTTAAAGTCAAACATATACACCCAGTCTATGATATTTTTAGAGAATACTGGAAAATATTATTTCTTGGAAGACGGTAATTCGGGAATTGGAATCGAATCATCTGTGTATTCAAGAATGTCCTCACGATCATCTTTCGAAACTCCTTTCCTGATTTCCTCGCCGGATTTGGCGAGAATATCTTCAATAGTGATTCGTGTATCCGAGAAAATCTAAAGATCAAAAAAGTAATTAGGAACAATACATGCAATGCTAAACCACTGATATACGCACTTTCAAATGATCAGCAATTAAATGCCGGTTCAAACAATCCGGACACTTAATAAGAACTGTACCGGTATGATATGCCTGATGCGACATGAAATGGCTAGATCGCGTTTCGCACACTTTGCAGGTAAACGTGATGTTATAAGTTGGCTTATCGAGAGGTATTCTGGCTCTGGCCACTTCTCTTTCGGCACCATGGCTGTGAGAGTGAGAATGTGAATGCGAGTGAGAGTGATTGCAGCTACCGTCGGGACCGTGAGTGTGTGTATGTTTGTCGCTGGTATTTGCGAATGCAGAAGATGAAAACGGAAGGTGGCGCTGGCGGAGTAGAAGAGATGCCGTTGCGAAGGCAGCTTCGCTGCGTAAGGGGCGAACTGCCAACTGGGCTCTTATCAGTCCTGCTTCCCGCAGTCGTGAGGCAAAAAGCGGACGAATCATTGTTGATACACGTAGCTAGCAAGGAAATAGTATGGTGAATGAGGACCAGACGAGATGGTTCGAGGCACAATGAGGAACTTTGGATGCACGTGAGCCCATGACGTATAGTTTTATACCAAACCATGTCGCAGATACACCCCAAGTCTGCAAAGATTCCGCTGCTGCGCCCACGTGCCCGAAGACGCGCCGCAGAGCAACGACCATGAAGCAGCTTCCCGAGACCTCCCTTGCATTCTTTATTCACGCCCGCTCATTCTCCAAAGCAGATGCACCGCCCACCGCTATCGCGTTCTACGTCGACTGCTCTAATAAAGACATGTTTATTGTTGTCAGCCAATATCTCTCTCTTCTTTGGCTTCCACGATAGTTTCTCCGCCACTGGTAACCTCTATAAACGCGATGACGACGACGACGATGACGAGGAACTCGAAGGCGCAAAGTTCTGGATATTTATCGCTATTTCGATAGCCCTTGTTTTGCTCGGTGGTGTCTTTGCTGGTATGTAGTGCTTGTGCCTGACGCGATCTTGGAGGCCGCTGCCCCATTAGCATATTGCCACGATACTAATCGCGCATACTACTAGGTCTCACTCTTGGTCTTATGGGACAAGATGAAGTTTACGTACGCGCAGCCATTATGTGTTACTTTTAATAGTTGGTTTTTATTATACTAACTTAACCTCAATTAATAGCTCCAAGTAATCACTGAAACCGGTTCCCCATCCGAACGTCGCAATGCCTATCGGGTGCTCAGCCTTCTCAAGAAAGGCAAACACTGGGTCCTTGTTACCATGCTTCTAAGTAATGTCATCACCAATGAAACCCTTCCAATTGTTCTCGATCGCTGTCTTGGTGGCGGCTGGCCTGCTGTAGTTACTTCCACCATCCTCATTGTTATTTTTGGCGAAGTTATTCCTCAATCAGTTTCTGTACGCCATGGTTTGGCTATTGGAGCTGTTTTTACTCCATTCGTCAAGTTTTTGATGTATGCGATGTATCCGGTGGCCTATCCTACCGCCCTACTACTTGATCGCGTCCTCGGTGAAGGTTTGTCGACTGTATTACTATTTGGCATGCTCCTATACTAAACATACGCACAGATCACGGAACCGTATACCGAAAAGCACAGCTTAAATCTCTTGTCTCTCTACATCGATCGATGGGCTCCGAGCGATTAAACCGCGACGAAGTAACAATCATCTCTGCCGTTTTGGATCTCAATGAAAAACCAGTTGGCACAATCATGACTCCTATCCAAGACGTCTACACAATGAGCGCCGACTGCATTCTCGACGAAGCCGCCGTCGAAGAAATCCTCAAAGCCGGATATTCTCGTATTCCAATTCATACCCCTGACGAGCCGTATAACTTTATTGGCATGCTTCTTGTCCGGATTCTCATTTCTTACGATCCTGAAGATGCGCAGCCGGTGTCTTCTTTCCCATTAGCTACGCTACCCGAGACTAGACCTGATACTACCTGCTTAAACGTTTTAAATTATTTTCAAGAAGGTAAATCGCATATGATGTTGGTTTCTGATGCTCCTGGTGAAGCATACGGCGCTTTGGGAGTTTTGACTCTCGAAGATGTCATCGAAGAACTTATTGGTGAAGAAATTGTTGATGAGTCGGATGTATTTGTCGATATCTCGCAAGGAATTCGTCGAAAAAACGTTTCACCGTTGACGCGTCGCACATTACCTTCGCAATTTGTTGCTCAACACCAACACAATTCGTCCGTCGTTGGAAGCGAAATGGGAAGCTCAGGACATTCTTCGTCTCACTTACCTTTAAGTAGCAATAGCAATCGCCAGGATCCTCTTTCACAATCTGTTATCTCTGCGATTGTCGGTTCTGCTGGTTCGAGGCCTACTGGGGCCGCCCTGCACCCTAATGTTAGTCAGATGCCAAAGATGGAACCTCTTAATCTCGCTATAAGACCAAAGGAGACCGCCAACTCAAAAGTTAAAATCAAACGTGGCGCAATGGAAGACTATGTTCGTCGGGCTTCGACGGACAATGTTCGTGCTGCTGCTGGTAAAGATATATCAGGAAACGATTTCGGCATCATTCACGAAAGTGAGAGGGCTGCGCTGTTAGACGGGCCTCCTGAAGCGCCTGACGAGTCTTACGACCTTGCGCACCGCGGGTCCAGTTCTGGATCAAGTAGTATGAACGGCGCTCGTCGGCCTTCCTTTATCGAGTTGGATCATCTCCAAAGTCGCTCAAATAGCTTCACGCACCAGTCGCCATTTGATCGCTCAAATGTCAATACTCCGGGATCAATGATTAGCGAGCCTGTTAGTGCTACCTCGACATCTCGATTACTAGATGAACATGATTACGCAAATAATGGCTTCAGCAGGAATGCGCCAGGAAGCAGTGACTTCCACTCCAGTGGAATCATGGAATCTGTCCGTGAAGTACACGGTTTCAAGAAGACTATCATCCAAAGTATGCCTATGCAAGACGCTGTTTCGTCAGGGGAAGACACTGACGACGACGGCACTGATGAGAGCTCGGGAAGTTCAGGGCATCATCATCACCACCATCACCGGCACGATCCTTCTGATTTAGAAAGAGGTGAAGGTGAGCGTACTGGCGACTCTATGATTTCGTACAGAAAGCAGAAGAAATCTAAAGATAAAAAGTCGAGTAGAGCTGGTAGTTTCTTCTCTATCACTTGAAAGTACGAGAGGTCAATTAAAGACGAGTAAGTTGTTTGAGCAGAGTTAAACACTTCAAAGCATAAAGAAGGGCAAACATTCATTTTGTAATAAATAACATTAAACATTCATTTTGTAATATATATTCTTTTACGTACAGAGTATCGTGAGGCCGTGATTGGAACGGTGAAGTTACCGTTACTGGAACACGTAGAGCTTACAGTGATAGTGGTTAAATAGTCTACAACAGCCACCACCCATTACATCCTTGACAGCGCTACAGCCATTTTAAGATTTTAGGTTACGAATGGGCGGCAATGACACAAATCTACTTTTGCATATTAAAGAACCCTTTCTGGTTTCGGGCGTGAAAATGTAGGGCTCGAGCAAGTCGAGGTTTTGACGTCGGCGCCGAGCATTATGACATCATCGAGCAACAATGATGATACAACCTGCTTCATGGACTATTTTCCCGTTCCATTATCAACAATTTCATCAGGATCACAGCGATATACTGCCTTAGAATTCTGTTAGTATATATGAGGCAGAAGGCGTGACAACATATTATAATCCAGTTGACATATACGACGTCCAACTGCTTCGTAGCCGCACTAGTTATGAGCGCGGAACTGTCTCCGGTATCAGCTTGTAACTATACCCGATCTCTGCCATAAGAACGTTGGCAGTCAATTATTTGAAAGAGATAAACAGAAAACTCAGAAACTCATATTAGATGAGCTACGGCGTTGATTCTAACTTTTCTCTTCCACGAGGCTTCTCGCCGACCTTCACCCAATATGCTCGATCTGCGGAGTCTATTTCCCCATATGTGTAATGATGGTCACACATTTGCTGTCCCGCTGTCGTGAACTTGAATTGTATAAATGGCGGATTCAGCTCGCTTTCCATCCATTTGATCCGAAATCGCTATCCCATTGACCGACATCGTCTATGCACAATGGCGCTCACCGAGAAAATGCCACCTTCTCTATTCTCAGTATTATATCCTCGTGTGAAAAGTCCGCCTGATACTCCTCCAGTGTTGACTCCGCAAGTCTCTAGTAGCGCAATCTATGCTGCGGCAGTGATCGCTGTCTTATTAGCGGGTCTTTCGCTGTTGCCATTGATCAAGATCAGGAAATCAAAGAATATAGCTGTTAATGTCTTAGTAGCTGTTGCTGCTGGAACTATCGCATTTTCTTACTTTGAAATTGCAAGAGGAGGTGGATATACAATGGTCTCTCATTCTTTTCGGCAGTATACTCCTAGCGATCTGAGACCGGTATACTACGTCAGGTATTATCCTTCTATTTCTTTCTCATAATTCTCTCTTACTGACGATCTGATAGACATGTTGGCTGGGCAATTGCCGGACCCCTGATTCTGTCTGCCATGGGACTATTTTCTGGAATTCCATTAATTACTTCCGCCGGTCTTTGCGTGCTACTCGAGTTCTGTGTGGGTTCACTTCTCGCAGGAGCTCTGACCAAACAGGGTTACAAATGGGTATACCTCGTTTCCGCAATAGTACGTTCTCCTTTTTCTCCATGTGATTCCAGCATGAAACGTTAACATTTTGAATAGGTCGCATGGGCACTTACCGTTTCTCAATTTCTATCTGGAGTGAGATCAAGCGTGAAATCCTCTCCGGATGTCATCGCCATGTCCTTGTTCGCTCGCACAGCAACTCTAATAGCAGCCCTTGGATCTTTGTATCCCATCTGCTGGATGGCGACTGAAGGATATGGCTATTTTGGACTTACTACTGAAGAGATTTTGTACGGAGTGTTGGATGTATCTGCGATCTCGATAATCACGCACTTTGTGAATGGAATCAGTCAGAGTATCGTTACTTCTCCTGATATGATTTCGCAACCGGGTGAGAACACGGTCCTGAATGAGAAAAATGCTTCGAATCTTGATCAAACTTCATCTTCAAGTCAGCAGTCTGGAATTATTGAAAATGGAAAGCCGTCGAGCACAGACTCTGATTGTCCTGACAATGGATTAGATGGCAACTCAGCTGCCAGCGACGTGCAATCAGATGAAATTGACTCTTCTAACAACCGAGCCATGAAAGGGGTTGCCGCAGGTTCCGCTGCAGGTGCTGTCGCCGGTTCAGCAATGTACGAGAGCGGGAACTCCGGAGAACAAGCCGGTTATTCGAGGAACTCAGAGCAAGGTCTAACACAGCGCTCTATGCCATCAGACAATGGCGAACTAATCGATCCTGAGCCTCCTAAGAACGTGGACCTTGACACATCGAAAATGTATGATGACAAGCATTTCAACGCTAGAGACATCTCAGTCAATAATAATCCCATCTCTGCATCGTCCGGCAACGCTGCTTCTGATAAAGAGACTTCCGGATCGCCAGATCCTTCACAGTGGACTGGAATCGGGAATCCATCTAATGAAAATGGAGACTCGGCCGAGATCGCGACCGGTGCTAGCGGAGCTACATTACACGACTCGTCCGAGGAAGATGATTCGGAAGCCAATACTTCTACCAAATCTCGCAAAGGCGGAAAGCGCGCTGGTATTAAAGCTGCGCTTATGAGCGCTGTAGGGGCTGGCGGATACCATAACAAAGAATCAGCTTTGAACGAACACGAAGTGATCAGAGGTCGCACGCGTAGCGGGATAGCGCTTTCGCAACCTGTAGACGACAAGCCGTCTTCTTCCGTCGCACAGTCTGATAACATCACGCAGTCTGCCCCTCCTTCGGCAAGAATGGCAGGAACAAGCGCTGAAGGACAAGTCGGGGATATAAATGTACCGGAAGATGGCAGTGCGCCATCTTTTGAAAATAAGGGCGTGAAAATGTGCAGTGCAAAGACATCGCCAAACGAGTCGATGGGTGAGACTGGAAAAGGTGCTATACCTAGAGGTACTGTGCAAGGCGCTACGCATGGGGAGAGCAGACGGATGAATTCTGACACTAATGGGCCGGCGCCTGAGGCGGAAACGGAGTCATCGGCTGGAACTGCTGAAGCCGTGGGCGCTGCGGGAGTAGCAGCTGCCGGTGGAGCGGGAATAGCTGCCTCTCAGAAGCCCAATTCTTCAGGCAACGATGAAGCATTTGCCGAATCTCGAACAGACGGACAAATAAAATTGCCCGCTGATTCAGAGACATCGGTGCCATCGCAAACCGCAGCTGCTAGCCGATCTCTAGATAGCGAGCCGTCGTCTCTTCCATCCAAAGGAAGCAACCAATCGTCACCAACACAGGCACATGGTCAGCGTCACAAAGTGATTCGCACAACAGCAGGTCGCTATATCGATCCCGATGCTTCAGTCACCGAAAATATGTCTCGCGAACCAGTCACCTACGGCGGTCCTATGTCCACTGAAGTCGACGCCAACGAAGTCTCTGATCGCGATCTAGGTATCACTGACGATTTAGCGCGTTATTTTGAGTCCGGCAATGACGAGCAAATGAAATCTGCAAATGACGACGGTAAGACTTCAATCACACAGAAGATTCTTACGCCGCTCGGTTTATCCAAAAAATCGAGGCAGCACAGACGACAGAAGAAAGAGCAGAAACAAGCGCAACAGCAGCATAACGCAAACGACGCTTCGTCTTCGTTAGAAAGCTCTTCAGACACATCAGATGAACCAGACCAGGAGAACGCCTATACACATACTTCGGACCCTATGTATGCAAGTCATGGACAGCCTGAAACAGTCGAAGTCAAGGGTACAGACGGTCAACCGCGACAATTTTCCGATGCGACTCGGGTTGTACGCGAACCTAGTATCATGCCTACTGAAGCTCGAGAACGGCAGTATGCAAGCGAAGTAGGGAAGCAAGGCGAGGAATCGTTACCTGGACAATAAGTCCACGGAGGTTTCGGAGTCTGTGGGTCTGGTTTAATGTTTAGTTTCACTGGTACTAATGTGAATTAAGAATAACAATTAAAATAGCAATAATAATAATACAATTTGTTACTATTATATTCAGCGAAATAATCATAATCTTTCCCTCATGGATCGTCAAATCGGAATTAGAGAAAGAGGAAACTCATTCATTTTTTATATAAATCAAAATCAGCTACTTTTATGAACCGGATCCCAAGAAGATAAAATAATAGTGCATGGCATCAAAACTATGAAGCAATTCGTAAAGAAATAAATTGTCCGTTCTGAACTATACTGCACAAATTCTATACAGCGCTTATTTCAAAGAAACAAGTTTAACTATATTGATACAAAAGTTAGAGAATGATCTTAAAGCATGTTAATAAATTTAGTTACGGACCTTCAAAAACGAGAGTGGCATTGCCAGGAATATCTGGAGGAGCACCTTTCTTGCCGTAGGCAAGAGCAGCGGGGATAGTCAAGCGACGCTCACCCTTGAGAGCCATGCCCTTGAGTCCAAGGTCCCAACCTACATGAGATTGGTTAGTATCGATCAAAACGTTAAAAACACCAATAAAACATACCCTTAATAACCTGTCCCTTTCCAAGGTTGAAAGTGAAGGGCTTGCCCTTGGTATTGCTGTCAAAGATCTTTCCGTTCGACTGAAGTTTTCCGACATATCGGACGCCAACCTTCTGTCCGTTCTTAGCTCCAGGACCTTCTCCGATAGTTCGGTCTTCAATAACAAGACCATTGTCGAGAGTGACGGTCTTGGGAGTAGCGGCGGGCTTGGGAGTAGCAGCGGCAGGAGTAGGAGCGCCCTTACCAGTAGGGCCCTGCTCAAGGTTCTTAGCAAAAGCCACCTTCTTATCCTTCGCAGCCTCCTTCTTGGGCACCTCCTTAGCGGCAGGAGCGGGAGCAGGAGAGCCATCAGCAGCCTTCATCTTTTTGAGCTGCTTCTTGGAAAGCTTCTCCTCCTTCTCAATCATCTCGTCGAGATCTTCGTTCTCAGCCGAACGCTTACCAGAGGGCTTAGCATCGGATTTCTTCTTAGCCTCAGCCTTCAAGATCTTGGCTTCCCGCTTGATGTCCTCCTCCTCATCGCTATCGACAGGTCTGATACGGGGATGGTCCTCAAGGTCATCGAGCTCATCAGATTCCTCATCGGAAGGAAGTCCCTCGATAAGCTCATCCTCGTCAGGGCTCATATCGTAGCCGTCAGAGTCTCCCTCGTAGTCAGAGTCAGACTCGGAGTCGTAGTCGTCCTCATCGTTGAAGGGGTGGCTGACGTAGTTTCCAATCAAACTAACAGTATAGGATCCAGTCACCTCGAAAAGAACCTCCTCATTGGCGCTGATCACGAGATCAAGAGGCTGCTGGTAGGACTATTATTACCTTAGTTAGCTGTACTCTCATAACTTTTACGGCTAATGCGCTAAGAAAGAACTTACAGTTGAAGGCGAAAGAGTGCAAACAGCGACAGGATCAACTTCAAGCAAAGCGTCGGTGTCGTCCTCATCATCGTCATCTTCATCGTCGTCTTCATCATCGTCCTCATCCATGTCAACATCCTCTTCAGCCTTTTTGCTGCCATTGACCTTCTTTCCCTTCAAAGCCTTCTTAGGCTTCTCTTCCTCCTCTTCCTCCTGGCTGGACTCCTCCTCCTCCTCGTCATCTGAATCCTCATCCTCGTCTGAATCCATAAATCCGCCTAAAGCAAACGGATCAGGTCTCTTAAGAAGTCTCAGAGTACTAGGAGTCTTCTCGCCGTCAATGGACTCGGGATCAATAGCTGCCATTGTGATACGAACAGTAACTGGGTAGTCGTCATCGCTGATCGAGACAGGTACGCCAGGAACAACCTTAAGCACGTAAGTCGCGAGAGGAATCAAAGCTTGGTTAGACATTTTTGTTCTTCTTTTATATAATGGAATATTTCTGATTGCTGTTTGTCTGCGACTCCGTGAACGAGAGCAGATATGGCAAGGCAAATAGAGAAAATATTAAGAATCTCAGAGCGAAAAAAAATTAAGGACGTGCCAAAACAATAGCTAAACAAAAAATTCTTTTTTTTCACTCCCAAGCACTGAAACTCTATTAAAGCTCCCAGCGGTACAAGTCCCATTATTTTATCAACGACTAATTACTTAGTAATACTATGTCATGATGATGGCGTATTTTTAACGATGGTAACTATCAAAAGTTACAAAACGGGTGATTGTTCTCGTCTGTCTTGCAAGTGAATTGCTGATTTAATTCGTATACTGAGCAAAGACATACGGGAAATACTAGACTATCTCGCTATAAACCAAGTAAAATAAATCTGACAATTTTACAACTAGTATAACATGTAAGCTGCTTAGAATGCCGCAATGTTCTGATGAATGTAGTAATCAGCGGTTGGAATATGGTTAAATATTCTAGATTGATGACTGTTGCTATATGGTGTATATAGGAAAGCATTGTGCAAAGTACCTGCTAGCAATAAAAAATAACAGTAAATAGGAGACTATCTGCCCATTTGCAACTCCTACGTCATAGCCATTTGCGACTCCTATAAAATGACGCAACAATAAAGAACACATGCAAGATAAGTGGAATGGCGAAATGGTTTTATCAGATTGCTACAAAGAGATCGATGGCCTGATATTGCTGGACTGTCGATAGTCGGAGATAGGCCCAAGCGTATCCTAATCAGCTTATCGCCCCTGAGGCGGTAAATGTTGGATTTTGACAGAATGAGGATTCCATGCCCAAGTTCCAGTCGGTTTGGATATGTGATTGCTAATCTGCTTATAGTGATTTATTTTTTTGTAATTGGTCTATTGATCTTATGTGATGATTTGATAAAAAAAGGAAATATTGCGTTGGAAAGTGGCTAGACCAGATGAGTGACTAAACAATCCTATTCCCGACGGCATTTACGCCATAGTAAGTAATGTTTCACCATAACCGCTCTTCGAGCAACCCGTCTTTGGCAGCTTCTTACGATTCAGCATTTCTATGCTTAACGAAGTCAATAGAAGTCAAATCGCTTGTTTCTATTACATACATTATCAGAGCAGATAGCTGATCGCAACCGTAAGCCGATGATGGGATTCTGGGCTGGTGCTTATTGAAATACTCAATGTTTGACGCACCAATTCCGGTACTAGAAACCATCAGCGCCGGTCTACATCTCTGCCGTTGCAATGCTTAGATCAGAGTTCTTAGAGAAGCAGCAAAAAGCGAAGAATGAGAAGCTAAACAGCTGCAATCTCGTCAGCCCAGCTCTCCATCCTAAAACTGTCCAGCATGCCGGAGTTAAACCCGCTTCGTCAGCCGACTAGCTCATTTCAAAGCATTAGGAGCGAGGTCATGATTTTCAGTATGTCTGACTCACGTAATCTGACTCGTGGTCGCAGTGGCAGGCTTAGAAGTTGTCAGTTGGCGCCTCCGGACTTTGCGAGGGCCGCTTTCGTTACGTGAGCGTCTGCAACCGCCGCTCCAGACCTGTGCTCGTGCGCCCCGCTTAGTTCACGATCCAGATCATGGTAATGGGCCCACATATATATAACAATATGCACCTCTTCGTGGCCATGGTGCTAGCTGCTCTATCGTATCCTCTCCCCGTCTTCACAGTATGACGTCCCTTTCCGCAGCCGACGAAATCACTGGCGAAATCGAGAAAGTTACACGCGTCGAGACTCATACTAGCTTTAATAGTATCTCATCAAGTGAGAGCTCGAGCGCCATTGACCCTGAAGCTCGTCCTCAGGTATTCAAATCCAACCTCCATGAAGCAGCAGCCATCCTAGTTCTCACGTTTGCAACCGTCATGAACACAGCATCGACAGGTGTCATGTCGATCGCTGTTCCAGCTCTGGCTCGGTATTTCAAGATTTCTGGGGGAGATGTGTCGTGGTCTGTGTCGTCTTTTCAGCTAATGTCTGGAGCCACTATTCTTTTATTCTCTGGGTATGTTAAATACTGCTTTGCTGTCAAATTAGAATTGTTACTGACAATACTTAGAATTGCTGATCGAGTCGGTCGCAAGAGATTGGTGGTAGTCGCCTACGTTTGGTTCGCGATCTGGTGTCTCGTTGCCTCGTTTACTACCAACCACATAGTCTTTGATGTTTGCCGTGGCATGCAGGGTCTCGCCGCAGCGGCTTGTCCTTCAGCCGGCGTCGGTATTTTGGGCTCGACATACAAGAACGGCCGTCGCAAAAACCGAGTTATGGCTGTGTTCAGTGCTGGCTCACCATTTGGTGCGTTTCTGGGCATAGTCACTGGAGGAGTCACAATCCAATATATCAATTGGCGGAGTATTTTTTATCTCTACACTATGGTTTCTACACTTTTTGCATTACTTGCAGTATTCCTTGTTCCTGGCGACAACATCAACGACAACGTCAAATTGAGTCCAAAGCAAGTATGCAAGCGCATCGCAGAACTTGATCTTTTTGGAGCTTTCCTTTCAATCAGTGCCTGCGTCAGTTTTGTTCTGGCAGCTTCGCAAGCCGGTTCTGCGGAAAGGGGATGGGCGACTCCTTATGTCATTGTCATTCTTATTCTGTCTCTCGGCGTGCTTGCTGCTTTTGTATGGTGGGAGGCACGAGTCAAGAATCCACTCATGCCACTCCGCATTTGGAAAGCAAAAGGATTTGCTGTCACTATGGTCCTGATTTTGTTTTCCTGGATGGGTTTCACTGGTGTTCTCAGCTTTTATGGTGGCTTGTATCTACAGAATATCATGGGTGCATCGCCTATCAAGTCTGCGTTCTACCTGTTCCCACAAACATTGGCTTCAATTGCAGCTGTATCTATAGTGGCTGCGATTCTACATAGAGCTTCAGGCAGATTGATTCTAGTTCTAGCCTCGCTGATGATGCTCACTTCCTCGCTTTTGTGGGCGCTGGCGCCCATTAGACTTTCGTACTTTGCAATGATTTTGCCAGCAATTTGCCTCGAAGTCATATCCGCGGATCTTTCATTTAACGTGGTCAATCTTCACGCTCTTTCAACAGTCTCTAGGAAGGAACAATCTACAGCTGCGGGAATTTTCTACACCATTAGCCATATTGCTGGGTCGTTGGGTGTCTCACTATCGACATCTCTGGTGTCGAGTATTTTGCGCAAAGAGACAATCGCCGCACAGTTGGACGGAGCGATGGCTATCCCGGTCGAGATCCTTGCAAAGGGGTACAAGGGTGCATTTTGGTTTGCGGTCGCGACTAGCAGTGTTGCACTTGTTTGCGCCGTATTTGCAAAGGTAGGCAAGCAAGGTGCTCATCCTGAAATTTGCGACGAAGAGACTGCGAGCTTGTTTGCTGTCCAAGAAGAGGAGGAGGAGGAGGAAGAAGGCAGTCTGGAAGGGGTGGATGAGTTGAGCCGGTTATTGGTTGGCGATGAGGAAGTCAGCAAGTACAACTCTCTGGAGAAGAGGTTAATATAGGATACGAGCGGCGTTTTGGTTTCGAATTGCATTTTACGGGTGGATTGAATTGCATGGGTGGTTTTGTAGTTACTTATTTGGAGTAACGTAATTTTGAATAGTAATAGATCTAATCTGATAACACTTATGACAGAAGTAAGCAGTTGAATTCTAAATGACAACTCGAACTCAGGCGTGCGGTGCAGTTCTGAACAGAGTTTCGGGTTCGCGTTGCCGCACAACCGACTTCGAACAGCCCAGCCCGGTCGCCGGCGCACGATGAGTAAATGACGCGACTCTTTTATGGTGCCATTGTCCCCGCTGCCCTAATCGTTATCGTCAATCCTTTCTCGATCTCCACCACACATCACTTATCCCTTTTCTGACTTTTTGCTCATTTCACAGCAAGCGTCATCATCATGGCAGAGAAATATGTTGCCATATCTTCAGCGTCAGAAGTAAGTTCTGACGATGAAAAGGCACACGACCTCGACGACCCCATCGCAAACGTGTCTTATCGGTACGCCAGAGAAGATGTATATGCAACATCTGCTACCTCGTTAGTCGATCCCGAAGCTCGGCCTGAAGTTTTCAAAACCACATTTCATGAAATGGCAACGATTATTATTTTGACATTTTCGACGGTTATGAACACCATCTCAACTGGAGTAATGCAAATTGCTGTGCCGGCCTTGGGCCGCGAATTTCAGATTTCAGGAGGTGATTTGAGTTGGAATGCTACTTCATATCAACTCATGTCTGCTACTACAATACTATTATTCTCAGGGTATGTCAAAAAGTTAATTAAAAAAGCAATCTAAAAAGCAAAAACTAAGTCTATGAATAGAATGGCGGATCGCATTGGAAGGAAGCGACTAGTGGTCGTCTCGTACGCCTGGTTTGCGATATGGTGTTTGGCAGGCTCATTTGCTACCCATCACATTGTTTTTGATGTCTGTCGCGGGATGCAAGGCCTTGCAGCCGCCGCATGTCCCTCTGCCGGGGTTGGTATTCTCGGTTCAACATATAAGAACGGACGACGGAAAAATCGCGTTATGGCGGTTTTCAACGCCGGTGCGCCATTCGGGCTACTTTTGGGAATAGTGACTGGTGGCGTTTCGATTGAATTTATTACTTGGCGCAGCATATTCCATCTCTACACTATTATTTTCGCCATCTTGACTGTTCTTGTGATTTTTGTCGTGCCTGGAGACAACATCAACGATAACCTCAAATTTACTCCGAAGGAGATCTGGCAACGGTTAATGGAACTAGACTGGATGGGAGCTTTGTTGTCGACAATCGGATGTATTATGTTCGTTCTCGCTGCTTCACAAGCCGGCAGTTCTCCAAGTGGCTGGGCTACACCGTACGTCATCGTGGTTTTGATTCTCAGTCTTGCAATTCTTGCCGCCTTTGTATGGCGCGAAACGAAATGTGAAAGACCGTTAATGCCACTTCGTATATGGAGATTCCCGGGTTTCGCAATTACCATGGTTATGGTTTTATTTGGATGGATGTGCTTTACTGGTGTGCTAAACTTTTACGGCGGATTGTATTTACAAAACGTCATGGGCGCTTCCCCGTTATTAGCTGCATTCTACTTATTCCCTGAAATTATTGCATCAATTGTCGCCATTACGATTATCTCGTCAATTCTTCATCTTGCGCCTGGTAGAATCATTCTCATTTTTGCACAGATGCTATTCGTCACCGCCTCGCTTCTCTGGGCTTTGGTACCGCTAGGGATGCCATATGCAGCAATGGTAATGCCAGCTCTCTGTCTTGCCGTCATGGCCGCTGATTTGACATACAATGTCGTCAATTTACATACACTTTCCGCTGTGTCGAAAGAGGAACAATCAACCGCCGCAGGAATATTCTATACAATCAACCATTTAGCCGGCTCGCTAGGGATTTCCTTGTCAACCTCGATCGTATCAAGTATTCTGCGAAAGGAAGCACCGAATACGCCTCCACAAGAAATATCACCTCCCATCCTTGCAATGGCATACAAAGGCGCGTTTTGGTTTGCGGTCGGTATGAGCTCTGCCGCGCTAGTTTTAGCAGTTTTTGCTAAAGTCGGCAAACAAGGAGCTCACGATGAGGAATATAAGAAAGATGATGCTGAGATTGCGTGCATTTTGCAACCCGGAGAAAATACATGTGGAATCGTGCGGCGACGGGGCAGCAGTAGCGGTAATTCTTCCATTATATTTCAGAATGTTGATGAGGATGCGAATGAGGCTGGAGAGATGTGTGGACTGCTGGTTGGAGAGCACGCACGAAAGGGATATGATGCTGTTATGTAGAGAGGTTAGAGTCTGTTTACCTTTTTTTCATTTCGCACTTAGAGCATTCAGATAGGAGTTTGAGGATTTTAGTTGATTTTTTCCATTTTTCATTGGCATAATAGAGTCATCTTCTTTACTATATACAGTAGCTTTAATATTAAAGAAAAGGTCGCTTTTTGTGATAATTACAAATTCTCTAGATAGCTCCGTTAATCATTTAGGCCAAGTCGGAGTTAAAACCAATACTTAATTTGCATGAGTGGCAGACGCTAGGCACGCCCATCCTGAGTGCTCGTTAAAGCTGGCTCACCATAGTTACCGCTACAGCTTCAGATAACTACAAGCTCTTCTAGCCACTTAATTTTTAAAATAGTTATACCATATTATATTATTCCTATCATCCATCACTAATATTCCAA
>JAJLTT010000053.1:0-26013 GCA_030568315.1 Myxozyma sirexii
GTATCGGGCTCGAGCTATCGCGCGTGCTGTATCATAAAGGCGCCACAGTTATCATCTGCGGCCGATCAGGAGCAAGCTTCAACGCCGGCGCCAAGGAAATCACAGCTGCTCCGGAGCCCGGCAGTGAACTGGCTAGGGCAACGAAGGATACCAAGGGTTCCGGACAGCTCGTCTTCGTTGCTACTGATTTTAACGACTTGACAACAATCAAGCCTGCGGCGGCCGAGATTGTGGAGATATGCAAGGGCGACATCGATGGTCTTTGGTATAATGCTGGCATCATGATTCCTGGCAAGGCAGCTCCTTCTAAGCAGGTAGGTTACTGCGATTAAGTGTTGATAAAATTACAGATGCTAACGATATATTAGGGATATGAAGGTCACTGGGCCATCACAGTCGGCCACTTTCTTCTCAATCGTCTACTTACTCCTCTGATTGAGTCGAACCCGGGCATCCCTGTCATCTGGCTCTCATCAGGAATCCACATCGATGCGCCATACTCCGGTATCAATTTCTCCGACCCCAACTTCTCCCACACAAAGACAAAGGGCCGATACCCCTGCTATGCGCATTCCAAAATGGCAATGATTCTGCTGGCCGACGAGTTCGCCAAGCGCGAGAGCTCACGCGATATTATCTCTGTATCAGTACATCCCGGCGTCTTAAGAACAAACCTGGCCCGCAGCGAACCTGCTGTTTTGCGTTTCCTCACAGCGCGTCTTATGCACCCGGCTCGATTCGGCGCCATGACTATGCTCTATGCGGCCTTCTCGTCCGAGATTGTGGAAAAGAATGCCAACGGAGCGTATATCGCGCCGTTTGGACAGATCGGCAAACCATCTTCGCATACGCAAAAGGCAATTCAAGAAGGGCAAGGTGCCAGATTGTGGAACCTGCTGGATGAAGCGGTTGAGCAGTATTGTTGAAGGACGGTCTATGGGATTTTGAATGGGGTCGGGGTTTCTTGTTTATTGTTTATTCATATGATATAGGTGAGAATTGACATTAATTGTAGTTGGTCAGTTCAGTATATACTGTATTAAAGCAATTATTCGTAGAACTAATGAATTGGGAATAATTCAGCCATCATCAGCCCGTCCATTCCTGACATTCGTATTATGGCACTTTTAGAAGCGCAACCGAGTAAATACTACTGCGTATATGATTGCTACAGAGCTGTATTTGATTATTCAGAAGTATTCTGGCATTTTCCCTTATTAATACAAAATAAACGAGTTTTAAACTCCTGAGTTGTCTGTTTCGCTTGCCTATCCTATCCAGCCAAATCCCCGTCTTTGGAATTGCAAGCAGTACATCTCTAACTATTTTTGATACTTACTATTTACCAACATCGCACATTGCGTCGAGAACCGTATGCTAATACAGACCTGTTCGATATCGCGTTATTGTGCTTCCTGGAACTCATCTCGTGAAGAACTCTGCCTTCTGACTAATGACCGAAGCTGTCCACCGTCGAGACTAGAGATTGTGCCGTTTTCTAACGACCGTCTTTCCACAAAACGAAGGAAAATGGCGCGGATCCAATCCATTTGGTAGCAGCGACTGAAGAAATTGTACATGTCCTGCACAGTGAGCACTTCTGGCCACCCGGCGCTACTATCGTGATACGACAGACATGAATATACTATACACCACATATCTCAGCTTGGCTTTTGCTTTGCCAAACTTGCCGCAGCAGCAGCAGCTCTAACTTGCGCCTCATGCGATCCCTCACTTTCCTTCAAAATCTTCTGATAAACACCCACAAGCCCGCCTTTCCTCCTCTTCTGCTCCCGTTCTTCGGCTTCTTCTTCCTCCTTTCGCACTTTCTCCAGTTCCGCTTTTTGTTTCTTAAAAGCCTCACTTTCAAATACCGGCGCCGCGGCATATTCGTCGCCTTCGTCTTCACGTTCGCGTTTATTCAGCTTATCGCGAGCTAATAACCGATCTTGCGTGCGCATCTTAAGCGATTCCTGTAATGTACCAATATACTTGCTCTTTTTCTCCTTTCCTTCACCTTCAACCAATTTCTCCCGAGCGACGCGCTCAGCCGATTTCATTGTATCGTAAACATCGTCATACGCATACACAGACGGATCGACCTGCTCTTCATTCGTAGCCGCAATTTCAGAATTATGCATCGAATGCGCAACTATTTCAGTATTCACAGCCACTCGTGCACTATTTGCCGACGACTGAAATGCCGTACGCGACGTGAATCGCTTGTTATCCGACGGCGCGGAGCTTTCCTCATCTGACGATGCGTTTTCAAGCGCTGCATCTTCGTCGTCGAAAACTGAACGCTTGGTCGGCTTAGATAAAGACGAAGAGCCTTTTAAACCGGTCTTCGTCTTTGATTGGAGTTTTAATCCTCCGAATTTCTTGGTTTCGTGATTATTTGACATTGTCGTGAGGATATTCTATATCAGAATCAGCCTAGGGTTTTGAATATTGCCCCGTCAAGAGACCCTATAACCCTAAGCAAACCCTATCATCACAGGTTTAGGGTACATTTTAAGCTGGCAGCATCCTTAGCATCTGGCGCACCACCTGGCGAAGATTTGCCAATCCACAATTAAATCGGCATATTGCATTACAAGATCTGGATTACTTTTGCGCAAGCTGGTAGGATACTGCGAGTAACTTGGTATTAGACTACTATTGGAGCGCGGGAAAGTCGTTCAGGTTATGGATATCAGCGTGATCATTCGCCATTGATCCGAGCACTTTTGCACACGCACTCTTAGGAAAATTTTCATTGGGAAAAGAATGGCGGGCTCGGTGCCTGATATTCCGGGGATACGCGCGCCGGAGGAAGTAGCGCATGTGTTGAAGAAACAGGTTGCGATGCTGCTGAAGCGGTCTAGTACGAGTTTCCCTGGGGCGCAACCTGTTTCGTTTTTGAAAGAGCATATTACGAAGAATCTCGAACGGGAAGAGTACGTGATTACTATTTTGCTGGAAAGAAAGGAAAATGCTAATAAAAAGAAATAGCTACTATGTTTGTGAGAAATCAGATGGAATTCGCTGTTTGATGTTTCTTACCCGTGAAAACGATGCGGAAACAACATACCTCATTGACCGCAAAAACAACTACTATTACGTGCAAGGTCTACATTTCCCGTTACAAGGCTCGGATGCGAAATTCCACGAGAACTGTATCGTTGACGGAGAACTTGTTCTCGATCAAGAAGAACACGGTAGTGTTTTAAAATATCTCGTGTTTGACGCGTTAGTTATCGACGGCAAATTACTTACCGAGCGAACTCTCGACAAACGATTAGCGTATTTCCGCGAGTTGGTGTATAAACCGTACGCGGATCTCTGTAAACGATTTCCGGAAGAAGTCCAGTTTTTCCCGTTTCTTATCGGATTCAAAGATATGGAATTCTCATACGCGCTTCCCAAACTCTGGAACGAGATCATTCCGAAACTAAAACACGGCACAGACGGCTTAATATTCACGTCGCGAATCACACCGTACGTGTTTGGCACGGACGAGAAGATTTTAAAGTGGAAACCGGCCGAGGAAAATAGTATAGATTTCCGACTTACGCTTCACTTCCCGACATTCACCGATCCCGACGATCCCTCGATCTCATACATTGACTACGATTCTCAACCAGTCACAATGCTTTCCGTCTTTGTCGAAGGAAATGTTTATAAACCATACAGCGAACTTTACCTCACGCCTGAAGAATGGGATAATTTGAAAAACCTGAACGAGCCGCTGGACGAGAGGATAGTCGAGTGTGTGCGAAACGGCGATACAAACACCTGGCGATATCTACGATTTCGCGATGACAAACTCAAACCGAATCATGTGTCGATTGTCGAGAAGATCGAGATGAGTGTCCGCGATGGCGTGACGAAAGAGGAATTACTTGATTCGTACGAACGCATACGAATTGCCTGGAAAAAGAGACAAGCCGAGGAAGCTAGGCGGCATGAAGAGCGGAAACGAAGGCAGCAGAAAGATGACTTTAGAGAAGCCAGAGAAGGCGCGAGAGCCAAACATGATGGTCCGGCTGAGGCTTACGAGACTGCTGAACGAGCTGGCGAGAAGCGGAAAGCAGGGTACGATTAACGAGGGGGGTTTTTAACCTATAATCAAGATAAATTCATAACACTGCTCAATATAGTAGTACAGGTTTCAAATTTTTTCTAATTGGTGCACATCATATTCTAATCATCCTTCGACACATCTTTCTTGGCCGCGTCATCCGCTCCGGCCTCCTGATTAACTCGCGCCGAATACTCTTCATCGTCCTCAGACCAGCGATCATAATCTTCATCAGGCGCCTCGAACATCGTCTCCGTAGTCGGCGTCTCGTCGCTAACTTCAACGCTACCGTGTCCATCTTCCGCGTACGGGTTCGCGCCGGCGTGAAGCGAACCGGCGAGACTGTCATTATCATGATCATACCGCGCCTCGTCTGCGGCGTTGTGCGCGGAAACCGGATCATAGCGGCCCGAAATACTGCCTTCTTCATCTAACGAGCCCGCCAAACTAGCAATCTCAAACCCGCCGTCGTCGTCCTGCGCAAGCTCGTCGCTCATGGCAAAGCGACGATTATTCTTCGTCGGACGCCAGAGAAAGGCGATTAACACGAAATCAAGGAAATACACCACATTCAACCATCCGTCGAGGACAAACCAGCGGGATTTCCAGTGTCGCGGAACAAAATCGGTCGAGTTTCGATCGGCGAATAACAGCGAATTGACAAAGAAAAACGCAAAGATAACGAGAATGCTTCCAAAGAGTATCCTCCACAGTCGTCTATACATCAGCGCCTTAACATTCTGCTTGCGCTCGGTAAGGTCTTTTATTGTGCCGGTCAGCGACGACAGAATCCAGAGGTAGAACGCGGTCATGGTGGCTGCTAATGGCATGATCACAAGTAAAATCAGGGGACCGGCGGTGTCAGGGGTGATGAGGAAGGATGAGATGGCATATACAATGCCAAAGATAAAGTGTAGGCCGGCGAGGATTCGGCATTTGAGCATGGCAGGCCCAAGAGACGGCTTGACGACACCATAACCCATACAGACTATCAGCAAGAGGAAGAAGGTGAATGCGTTCCTGAATGCGTTCAAGATTGCGACAAAGATCATATACACTCGCGAGAAAGTCGAGTTGCCCTTGGAATTGATGACATCGTAGTAACCCCAGACAATGACCATCTCAATCGCCAGAAAGGCTGCACAGGCAGTGATATAATTCTGCACAGCGAGAATATCAGACCGATACTGGACATACAAAAACATCCAGTAGGCAAGCACGACGGCGTATGCAATAGCCATTGCGCCGTAGAATGGGAGTTTGGCGACCTGCGAAGCAGGCAGTTTTCCGAATGCGTTTTGGAATCTCACGACGCCGTTGTATCCTGCTTCGTCAGTGGTAAGTCCGAATGTTCCGACGCAATAGAATCCAGTCTTGTGGACTTGGTAAGTGATTGGATCAGCGTGTCCGTCGGCGTCGAGAGTGAGTGCTTTGGTAACGATCGATCTGACTGCGCTGTTATCTGCGTCTCGGAGCAGGAACTCGCCGTAGTGGTCTTTAGTGCAGAGACCGTCTTCGATAGCGTCGTCGTTGCAGACGTATGCGACAGGACGCTTTGGGTCGCCTGTTTCGACGCCAATGAGATCTACGTCTGCCCATTCAAAGATCACGACCGAGACGGTTGCGGAGTCTGTCGAGGCCGACTTATCCGAGCGGTGTAACTCGACTAGATAAATGGTCAGGAATAAGGAGCAATATAACGCATGAATTGAAGCATACAGACCTTGGATATAGGGGTCTTCCTTGCCGCCCCAGTCGCGACGGCCGTACATTCCCGAGCATTGCTGCCGACTGGCGGGCTCGTCAGCCTAGATAAGTAGTCAGCCACGCACCGTAAACCACAAGCACAAGCGGCGCAAACTCACGATTTTCGCTTCGTTGGCTAACGCGGCGCCGGCAAGGCAGATGCCGGACAGAAGAAGGCCAGATAGTCTCATTTACGGAGCAGGAGGATGCGGACCAGGCAGAGAAGGGGGAAGGTGGAGCGGTCAATCGGACGCAATCAGCACAATCAGCACAATCAGCGCACAGCTGAGCACACGACAAACAGTAAACCGCAGAGATCTCGCGGGCGCTTCGGAGTAGTCGTTGTCGTGTTGGTCAATCTGGTTGAATCGACGGCTTCTCCTAGCAGAGCTCGTCGACGCGGCCACGTAACTGAGCCCGCCGCCGCACGCAGCACGTGACTGACCGCCGCGAGCAGCGGATCCTCGTCGCTTTCAGCCGGCGACGAGCCAGAAAACTGCGGATATGGCGAACTCGCTGAGCAACCGGGTGCAGCAGTGCACGCAGGCGCTGCACAACTGGTTCTGGACGCAGCACTACGCCGCGCGCTGGGCGTACATGCGCTTCTACGACCGCCGCGACGCCGCCGGCCAGGTCCTCGCGCTGCCGTTCTTCCCCTGGCGCGCTCTTCCGCACGCGCGCGTCAAGCGGTTCTGCGACCTGCCGCGCGACCTGCGCTCGCTGTTTCCGCAGCACGCGGATATTCGCGCGGTCGTGCTCGACAAAGACAACTGCTTCGCCGAGACCGACCAGATGGAGACGCATCGCGACAACGTGGCCGCGCTCGCCAACCTGCGCCGACAGTTCCCCGGCGCAAAGATCTGCATCGTCAGCAACACCGCCGGCGCGTTTTTGCACGAAGTGCGCCACGCCATCGGCATCACCCTGCGCCTGAAGCAGGAGACCGAGAAAGCAACCGGCATCAGAGTCCACGAGCATCTGCACTTCAAACCGCACGAATCGGTCGGCAAGTCCGTGCTCATGAGTCTCATCGAAGACGAGGCCACCGGCGTCCAGGCGGCACACCATGTCGCCGTCATCGGCGACCGCATCTTCACCGACGTCTTCATGGCCAACCAAATCGGCGCGTGGGCAGTGTGGGTCGAAGACGGGGTCAAGCCGAGCACGTCTCTGCTGGTCCGCATCGAAAAGCGGCTTGTCGATGTACTGGAAAGCAGAGGCATCAAACCAAAACTGCCCATCTATCCGCCGCGATCAGAGCCATTGCCGCCTTCAGACGCATGGTAGTCGTCCTACGCGGGCAGAGCTGTACATAGGAATCCGCATGTATATAGAAGAAACATCGTTAAAGATCAAATTAAAAATCAACAAAAAAACATATAACTTAATCATTGCATATTCTTTATACCCAAGCAAAACAGTATTTTCGTGCCTCCTTACATTATACAAAATAAAAGACATCAGGACAAAAAAAAAAAAGACATAGAAATACAATACATCCGAAATAAAAAAAATAAACATATACCAAATCTTAAACACCACCGTTAATACCCAGCATTCCTATCGCCAACAACTCTTCTTCTCCAGCATTTGCATCGTCCGTACTAAACTCAGGCTTGACAAACTCGTTTTCAAACATCTCAGCGCCACCCTGTATAGGCGTATCGACAACCGTGTCCGGCGGCGCCATCATCTCGTCCGCATACACATCCGAAGCGTCGACGGTCGTCGCGCCCCAGTACGGATCAACTGATGATATCGGCGTCATCAACTCGGAATATGCCGTCGTGGGCGGCACATCCGCGGCACTCGCAGACAGAAGCGAGTATGAATACGAGTCTACATACTGTATCCCCTCTGCAACGTGGGTATCAATTCGCAAGGGCCCGCCAACCTGCGGAGACGCCGTCGCACCCGTCACTGGCGGCACGGTATCCACAGCCATATGCGATTCAGTAGACATCGGCCGCAGAGATTCGGGCATCATATGCTCCATAGGCGATGGCATCGCATGTGAAGCAATCGGCGCCATACCGGCGGCGGCGGCTGCCGCAGACAAATCAGCCGTGCCTGGAAACGAGAATCCTGGATTGAAAGAGGGATTCATGTACGAATAATCGATAATAGCTGGGACTGAGCGACTGCGCGTGCGCCGATGCGTGGGCTTAGTATTGTTACCGGAAGTCATGCCAGGCGGCATGTGCTGAGGAGTAAATCCAGTGTAGTTACTCGCGGCCAGAGTCTGACTGACAGTTTTCGCCGGCGCCATCATAGTGCTAAACGGACCGCTGCCGGCCACAAGAGGCGAGACCGGAGCAGAAGTAGTAAAGGAAAGCGTATTCATCATCTTTGCGGTCGAACTTGAGTTTGTGCTGACCGACGATGCACTCGAACTGCGATTTGCTCGAGTGGCGGCAGTATTTAGCGTTTCTGTGCGCAGAGCCAACAAGTCGGCTAGCTGCTGTTCGAGTTCTTGCAGGGGACCAGTAAGCCGGTGCTCGAGCACCCGAGACGCCTGCTGGTCTTCGGTAAAGTCGTCTGTTTCGAACCAGCCGCCCGCCAAATCAGATGACTCCATAGAGAACTGCGGCGATCGATTGAGGATAATGACAAGCTCGCCCAGTGCACCATCTTTACTACCTGTATCGTTCATAGAGTCGGCCCGCGGCTGCACAAAGATTTGCTGAATGGCCGAAAAGGGATATTCAATCTTGAATCCAATGGAGTCATTGTTGATGTAGTAAGTGAGTCGAGACTGGCCAGGCGAGTAGAATACAACAAGGTCCATGGCTGTACACCCTATTCGGCGCCAGGAGCCGATAGCAAGCGAGCGACAAGTAAACCGATTTACTTGGGTCCTGTGTGCGCCAGAATCGGCCGTACCCGAAAGTTGAGCCCACAGATAGCTCCCGGGAACAAAGAGCGACGAGTCGTTCATGTCGGAGAACGACGCTGAGCGGGCGAGCGTGGCTCGGTGATGCTCCAGGCCAAAGGCTTTGGCAAAGTAGGCCGACGACGAGCCCGCACCAGGGCCCGAAGCCTGGGCCAGATAGTACTTCATGGATTCCGGCACTTGGTCGCTTTCTTCGCCGGTTTCGATTGATTTTTTGGCAATGGACTTGATTTTTGCGCGTCTGTAAAAAAAAAAAAAAAAAAAATAGGGAGTTAGCCGTGAAAAAAAAAGGAGGAAGCAAATGATGGAGCAGCAAAATAAGAAGAAAGTACCTGTTTTGGAACCAAATCTGGACGGAGCGCTCGGTCATGTTGATTTTGTTTGCGATACGAGTGCGGGTTTTTGCGCTGGGAGCAGGGTTGATGCCAAACTCGTTTTCGAGAATCATCAACTGCTCGGTGGACGCTCGCTGGCGCTTGTTGTTCTTTTGCTGCTGCGTGAGCGTCGACTTGCGCACAGGGGTGGGTCGTTTTCCGGGTGTTGAGAAGGCCGAGGAGGCGGCGGAAGAGGAGTCGAGCGAGGCGGAAGCTGGCGGTAGAGAGGTTTGCAGAGAGAAGTCCAGCGGCTCAGAGCGGTAGTAGGAAGGGTCGTTGGAGGCTTCGCCGGAAGAGAAGTCGCCGGCGGACGAGGCCGGCGAAAGAGTTGCGGAGTCGTCGATGGGCACGTTCGAGTCTTGGTAGGAAGGCTGCGGATGGGGATCGTAGTTCATGTTGGTATAGGCGCGGCGCAGTTGCGGCAATGGCGGCGAACAAAAAAGGCAGTGAGCTGGTGATAAACAAACCAGGAATCTAGGCAGAATAACGACGACGAGGACGCCGACGAAGAAACAGGGCAATAAAGAGCGGCGGGAGTTGGACAAAGAATGAGTGGACGGCGAAGAGCCAGGGCGCGGAGACGGCGGCGGAAACGGAGCCTAGAAGCGCGGCATTTGGCTGCCGACAAGAGAAAAGAGCGTAGAGAAGCCGAATGCGGGCGCGCCAACGGCAAAAACAGGCAGCGACGGCGCAGAACGGGCGAAACGGGCTGAAAAGGCGGACGAGGACGGGCTTTGGGCGCGGGCGAGGAGCGCAACGAGAGGCGGCGAGCACCTGGCCTGGCGCGCCCGACCCGCCGCCAACAGGGGCGCCGACCCGCCGCAGACCCTGCCCCTGATCCGGCACCCGGGGTCAGCGGCCCGTCACGTGCAAAACACGTGCAGCCGGCGCGCGGACGCTGCAGTCACGTGCCGCCCGAGGCAGACGGCCCGGGTCGCGGCCTCGTCGGCGCCGCTCGCGAGCCAGAGCACCTGCCCGCTCGCCGCGTCGACCACCGCGCTGTCGCCGGCACGCGTCGCGAGCAGCAGCAGCCCGCGCGAAAAGTCGCAGCCGAGACCGACAACGGCGCTCGCCAGGCGCACGCGCTGCAGCGGCGCGCTCGGCCGGCGCAGGTCCCACGTCTCGACGCTGCGGGCGCGCGCGACCGCCATCTGCCAGCTGCCCGCGACATCTGCGTCTGCGTCGGCAGCAGCGACCGCGACCGCGACCACAGCGGCCTCGCCGTCGTCGAGCTCCGCCGGCGCAGACGCGACGCCGAGCACGTCCTTGCTCGCGAGCCCAAACAGCACCACGTCCCCGTTGTCGTAGCCCACCACCGCCATCTTGTCGCCCGTGTCGAACTCGAGCATGCCGCCCTCGGCTCCCACCGCACCGTCCTGTCGCCGCGCAACCGCGACGCTCGTCGGTATCGCCGTCGCGGTCGGGTGTGTGAAGGTGTGAACGACCTGCCCTGATCCGCACTCCCTTGCTAGAGTTAGCATCTGCTTTCACTATACGCGAGCTGCACGCGAACCAACATACCACATCTTGACGGTCCCGTCGCTCGAGGCCGCTGCTTTTCGTTAGCTCAAACCCAAGTAGCAGTACAGACATCACCGAACACTTACACAGAAAGTTTCTTCCTCTGCCAATCATCGCTAGGCCGACGACAGCCCTCCTGTGCCCTGTAAACGTCCTCGCGCACTCTCCATCGGCGACGTTCCATAGTTTGATCTGCATATCACCTCCGCAGCTCAGCAGCACCTGGCCAGACGGGAAGAACTTAACACAGCTGACGTAGTCCAGATGGCCTTCAAGTAAACGCCAAAGTTCATCTGTCGCATCTTGCTTTGGCTCTGACAGTGTCGAGAGCGAGATCGCTCCAGACGATGATCCCACTGCGTACAAGTTCCCTGACGGAGAGATGTCCAATGCCGAGATGTCTACGACGAACGGTTAGCACTCTGTGCTGCTTTTCTGCAGAATAACAAACTGACCTAAGCTCGTCTGGATTTCGAAATCCGGACGTCTAAACTCAACAGATTTCACTCCCAGTTCCGCGCAACTTAGTCGAATAAACTGCAAAAGACAAAGTCAAAACATAGTCCAAGTAGCGCAAATAAATCAGAGCCTTGATACCTTCTCCGAATAATCCAAAACGTCAATGCCGTCGAGTCCGCGCAGCTCGATAGTGCCACCGATTCTATAGACGTCGACAGCTGCGTACTTCGTCGCCCCAGACGCCCTCGTTATAGACACCCAGAACCGATCTTTCTGCACAGTTCCGACTTCCACGTCGCGAATCACGTCGTAGAACGTCGGCTGGATAGCAAAAAGCAAAATGGAGGTGGTGTGGGGAGACATAGTCTGCGAATGGTTAAAAAAGGTGAAGCTGTTCAGGGATTGAATTTGAGTGTCATGCGGCGGGCGGGCGTGGATGCCGTCCAAGGAACTCAAGAGATTACAGAATACGCCGGGCATTGTTTGTAAGCTATCACCAGTTCGCTACGCTTGCAGTTTAAATAGAATCAATGCCTTTGTAAGTAGAGAGATTATGCACTATCGATAGAGCTACGGCGCTGGTCACGCCTCGGCCGTAGAGCAACTCATCCACGACCCTTTCTCAAACACTCGGTGCACAAAAGACGTAGACATGTCCAATACCTTCATCTCACACTATCCTCAACCTATATATATATATACAGCAACCACCCTATCCCCCACCACTTACAGCGGCCGTTCGTTCTGCACGCGCGTGACGTACTCTTTCGTGACGATACCGAACGACTGCAAATATTTGCTGGAGCAGTTCTTCAAGCATGCCTAGTTTATTTTCTGTGAGCTTCATTTTCCAACAATGTACTGTAATTGCCATCTCCGTTACATACCTCGTCGGCCGCGGTCAAGCTCGATTGAGGATTCGTCATACACACGTTAAAACATGTGCGAGAAAGTGCCTAAATGACCAATTAGCAATCTTTTCTCTCCACAGCACAGCCCAAAAGCAAACAGCAGTTCCTTGCTCAAGGCAATCGACGTACCGAGATGAGCGAAGCAGCTTCTCTAGTGTGTAGTTCCTGGCGAATCTGGTTCTCCATATGCTGCTTGAGTTCAGACGACGAGCCAACCGGCAAGCTCGACGACGACTCTTCGCCTTTTCCAAATCCAAATGCCATTGCTGGGTATTTCTACTTGTGAATCGAAAGATATCAGATTGGCAATGGCTGATGTTCAAGACTGAGAAAATTCGGAGTATGTGTGCAAATTTATCTGCCAAATGTGCCGTCTTTAGGGCATATGTGCACTGTTTCCTGTGCAAATAATTTGATATTGCCTCGGCCAGCCCAGCAGTTACGACTGGATTATATCTCTACACGCTCAATATACTCGCCTTCCGTCGTATAATATGCCGGCAACCTCTTCGGCAACAGTCTTCATCCAGCAGTCGACGCTGCTTCTACAAGCTCGTCCCACAACCGTACGTCGTCTGTCTCAGCGTCAGCTCTTGCACTTTTCCTAATCTCTCGTCCAGGCTAAAATCACATATTCCTACAACACAAATTACAAGACGAAACGTGGCACGCTGACCGTCAAGGCATTTGATCCGGTGTCTGGCGGTTGTTTCCGATTACGCACTCGCAAGGTTAATGAGCTCAATCGTATACTGAGAGCCCTGGGAGGCTTGGCTCAGGTTCAGGCAGGCCTATCGTCCGGCGCTGAGCTACTAGCTAGTGCTACGGAGTGAGCCAGGCACAGAATCAAATCGCGGCGGTGTACGATATTTTTATTTTCAATCTAGTAGTTTCTTATTATCATCAACTCATTCTACTTTTCTCTACTCAAATAGTTCCGCGATATCCAACATGCGACCATCCATTCCCATAGGCGCAACAATCATCGCTCCAAACGGCAACTTGGAAGGAGCAACATCGCCCGCTTTGACACTCACAGCACACATTTCAAACGCATTCGTGATTGTCGTAAACGCCCCCAGTTCGCCGTTAACCTTCACGATATCGGCTTCAACTGTAGATATCAGAGGCTGGTATGGCGCCGTAGGCATAAGGAGAACATCGACGCCAGCGGCACCCTCAAACTTAAGGTAAAGCTCGGTTTTGAGCGCGCGCAACTCCGCCATATCTCTCATGACTTCAACCGCAGACAGCGAGTTCGCCGCAGCAGCCGTCTCGAGGTAAAGCTTATTAAGAACATCATTCTCGCTACCCTTCGCACCAAACGCAATCCGCTCGGCAGCAATAATCGGTTTCACTAGCTTGGTCGCTTTTACAATCGAGCTCAGATCCATCGGAACAAGTGTGCCGCCAACGCTCTTCGCCTTCTCAACAAAGGCTGCAAAGGCAACCTTGTACTCGTCCGAGATGAGTGACAAGTCCTCCGGCACAGCAAATCTAAATCCACCCTCTTTGGGTCCACGGAAGTCAATGGACTTGATTGGAATATAGCGATCGAGCTTGGAATAAGGATTCGTAATGTCCTGATGGCGCATTTCGGCAAAGACAACACGAGCATCGTGAACAGTTGTAGCAATCACTGAAATGCTATCAATAGACGGACAGAATTTGGTTACGTTGTCGGATGGCATCAAGCCCTTGCTGACGTTATATGCGACAACTCCGTTAAAAGCGGAAGGAATCCGGGCAGATCCATCAGTGTCGAGAGCGAGAGAGAACGAACCGAGGCCCTTCGCGATAGCTATTGCCGAGCCAAAACTATAACCACCAGAAGCAAACTCGGCTCTGTACTCGCTCGAGACTTCAGAAGTTGCCAGCAGTCCAGCACCCGTAGTTTCAATCTTGGTCGTGCCGATAAGAATGGCTCCCGATGCAATCAAGGCCTTGACAAGACTTGAGTTTTCAATGTCAAAGTTCTCGCTCACCGTGAACGGGATACCGTAGAAGTACGGCATATCGGCAAAGCTAGCCTCCACGCCCGCTTCAGGAAGAGTCATCATTGCCTCATTCTTGCCAATGATGGTCTTGAATAACGCCGCCGCTTCAGGTTTCGTAAGTTGTTCGTAAACATAGTCAATGACCTTAGTCGGAGCAAGCTTGCCAGACCGGTACGCAACTCGAAGAGACGCAATCGAGATATCAAACTCGGTTGTCATGCTCTGGGGCACAGTCACCGTTTGAGCGAGCTCAAGCAATGGCTTAGAAGAGCAAGTATAACCAAGGAGACCGTCGAATGCGCAAAAGTGCTTCATTGACGCATCGACAATTTGATTGTCGAATCCGCTGGTGCAGTCAGTGAGAACACAGGTCTCGAAGCCATGGTCATTTGCTTCCCGGAAAGTTGTAGCAACGCAGCATCTGTATGATATCAATTAATATTGGTTCTTAGTCCAGTGTGCGATAGACATACTCGGTTGTGACTCCAGCAAGCATTATATGGGTAATTCCGCGGCTGACGAGCATCTGGTGGAAATCAGTGTTGTAAAACGATCCTTTGCCGGGCTTATCGAGCACCGGCTCGTCCTTCAGCGGCTTAACCGCGTCAACAATATCGTGGCCGTCAGATCCGCGCACCAACAGACGACCCATGGAACCCTCGGTGCCAATGACAAGTTTGTGTCTGTCCGGGTTGGTCATCTGCTGGCGCATCCGCTTCGTAGGCGGGCAATCAGATAAGTCCTCGACATGTCCCTCGCGCGTATGAATGACATGTAGTCCGAGTTTCCGGGCTGCGGCAATGGCCTTCGCAGTCGGCTCAATCACCGATGACACTTTTTCGAAAACCTCTGCAGAGGGGCACTGCAGGAAGCCGTAGCCGCCTTCGAGAAGGAAGTCCTTCTGCATATCGATAACGACAAGCGCGGTGCGGCCCTCGGGCATGGCGAACGGCATTGGCTGCGCCGAAGCAAGCGTGAGTGGAGCCATCAGCGAGTAGGTGCTTGAGTATTGTCTCCAGGCGAAGACGAAGCAGAGGCGAAGCAGAGGCGAAGCAGAGGCGAAGCAGGAGTGGACCCTCTCGTTCTCAGACTACTGCGTGCACAATAAAGTTCTCAACTGTTATCGATTAAGATTTGAGTTCGCGATGCCTGAGTCGCCGGCGGTCTCCGGGTAACTAATGCTGTGCGCGCGGTGTTGTGCTGGTTGTGCCGCAAACGCGACAACTCAAACATCGCAGTCTCGGACACTTGCGACGCGTTCAGCGCTCTCCTCCCTAACGAACGTCTGCTTTCTTTTCGTCGCAGATCCGGGCGCTTCTGGATACACTGCATCTGCCACTAGGGTGCGTTGCGATTATTTAGCACTTTCTAGTTGTTGTTTGAGCGTTGCTGTTTGTCTTGCCTGAGCAAGAACTGGAGCTGCAATGCATATCAAGCAGGCGCGTCTCCTTTGATACTTTCGAAAGAATATCTTCTCTTTGGCGACATGCTGACCTCTCCTGTAGCTTGTCATTCAAGGCTTCAAGTCTTACAAGGATCAGACTGTCACAGATCCGTTCAGCCCTGGACATAACGTGATTGGTGAGTAGCACGCTTAGATGTTTACTGCGCTCGTGCTGATTCTAATATTCACATTCAGTTGGACGAAATGGATCAGGCAAAAGTAATTTCTTTGCAGGTGAGTCTTGATAACGATTATGTTTTTGTATGCGGCTTCGTGTATAATAACGCGCCAACTAGCCATTCGATTCGTCCTGAGTGACGCGTATACGCACATGTCGCGAGAGGAGCGTCAGGCATTGCTCCATGAAGGATCCGGCACTGCAGTCATGAGCGCGTATGTCGAGATCATCTTTGATAATTCCGACAACAGATTTCCCGTATGTTCATCTCTATGCATAAATCTCATCATCATCCGCTTAACTTCATTTAGACTGGCCATCCTGAAGTCGCGCTGCGCAGAACGATTGGCCTCAAAAAGGACGAATACTCTCTTGACCGCAAGAGCGCCAGTAAAGCCGACGTCATGAATCTTCTTGAATCTGCTGGCTTTTCACGTGCAAATCCATATTACATCGTCCCACAGGGCCGTATCACCGCTCTTACGAACGCCAAAGACGCCGAGCGGCTTGCTCTACTTAAAGAAGTAGCCGGTACTCAGGTCTACGAGACGCGACGCGCTGAGTCGCTTAAAGTTATCGCCGACTCGTCCGCTCGTCGTAAAGATATTGATAATCTTCTACAATTTCTCGACGACCGTCTCAGTGAGCTTGATGCCGAAAAAGATGAACTTCGCGAATATCAGGAGAAAGATCGGGAGCGTCGATGCCTCGAGTATACCCTGCAAGACCGAGAACTGACCGAAATCAATCTTCATCTTGAGCAGCTAGAAGAAGATCGAGTGCGTAATTCCAATTCGAACAGTGATCGAATGGGACTCTTTGCCGAGCGCGATCAGGCCATTCAGAACCTCGAAGGCGAGGTTACTAGCCTGAAGCAGCGAATAGCTCTCATCAAGGCCGACCATACACAACTTGAAGAAGAACGTACTGATTTAATGCGCACTCAAGCGCAACTTGAACTGCAACTAAAAGACATGCATGACAACGAGGAATCCTCAACACGAACAGCGGCTAAGCGTCAGGCAGATCTTGAAAATCTCTTGAATCAGATTACGGCGAAGGAATCAAGGCTACAGACTCTAACTCCCGCATTCGAAAATGCATTTCAGCAAGAATGTGACGTTAAGAAACAGCTTGTCCAAGCTACTGAGGCACAGCAACAGCTTTACGCCAAACAGGGCCGCAATGCGCAATTTTCTACAAAAGCCGACCGTGATCGCTGGTTACGTCAAGAGATTGCGGATATCAAAGACACTATTTCCCAACGTAAGACTATTCGCGATGATCTCGAGGCTCAAATCCGCACTCTCACCGGACAACTTGAGAGTGTACGCTCTGCAATTTCTGAAACTCGCGCAACACTCGAATCGTCGCAGGGAACACTTGACGAAATTCAAACACAGCAAGCTGAAGCCACTAAAGCTCGTGATCAGCTTCTTGATGAGCGAAAGGCACTCTGGCGCGAAGACGCAAAGGCTAAATCGGCAGTTGAAGGGGCGCGCGATGAACTTGATCGGGCGGAGCGAGCATTTGCCGGCACCATGGATCGTGCCACAAGTCAAGGTCTGCAAGCCGTACGACAAATCACCAAGTCGATGAATTTGACTGGCGTCTATGGGCCTTTATGTGAGTTATTTGAAGTTGATGACAAGTACAAGACTGCCGTGGAAGTCACCGGAGGAGCCAGTCTCTTCCACGTCGTGGTAGATAACGACGCTACTGCTTCGACAATCATGGATACTTTGAACCGCGAACGATTGGGCCGTGTAACATTTATGCCTTTGAACAGACTCAAGAGTAAAGCAGTGACCTATCCGGAATCAGACGAAGTGATTCCCCTGATTGCAAAACTGCGATTCAAGCCTGAACATGCAAAAGCTGTCGAGCATGTGTTTTCGCGTACAATCATCTGCTGGAACCTTGAAGCAAGTTCGCAGTATGCGCGGGCCCATGGTCTTAACGCAATCACTTTGCAAGGAGATCAGGCAAATAAGAAGGGGGTTTTGACCGGTGGTTATCATGATACCAGAAGATCGCGTATTGACGCCGTCAAGAACCTTAGATTCTGGCGGGAATCATTTGAGACGCTACACAGCCATGCTTCTCAGATAGTGAGGGACATTGAGAAGAAAGATCAGGAAGTAACTCAGGCGGTGGGAAATATTCACAAGCTTGAGCAGCAGCGACAACAGTTGATTATGAAGTTGGGCGACGTCCGCGATAGTTTGAGAACGAATAATGCGACCGAAAGTTCTTTGCAGGAAAACCTTGCAGCGATCGTACGTATAATTAATTCATGACTTTTATGAATGCACTAACTAAATACAGAAACAAATGTTCGAGAGCGCAACCTCGAATCTTGACTCGCTCAATGCCCAATTGACGACTCTAACCACCGAACTCAAGAGTCCCTTTGACAAGCGTCTCTCTGCTGAAGAAACAGCCACTCTCGCCCGCTTGACTACCGAGATTCAGGCACTACGTACCCGAGACTCAGAACTATCAGCGGCACGCGCGGACCTTGAGCAGGAGAAAGTCCTGCTTGAGCTTGATTTGCAACAGGTTCTGTATTTACAGCGCGATCAGCTTCGTACCGAGATGCTCGAGGTAAGCATTGCCAACGGTGCACAAGACGCGCAAGCTCTGGAAGAGACGCTAGCGCAAGTACAGTCTTCGGTCGACGACCACTCCAATAAGATTTCCGAACTCGAAGCCGAACTTGAGGAAATCGAAAGCGACCTCGTCGCGCGTGAAACGGAGATTAGCAAAATTCAGGCGCAACAATTAGATGACGTCAAAGCTATTGAGCGAGAGCAAAAGCACTTAGAGCGTGCGATGGCAAAGCGCGGTATTCTCGTCCAGCGCAAGGAAGAACTGAACCGCAAGATCCGCGAACTTGGCGCGTTACCTGAGGAAGCTTTCGATAAATACGACAAGATCAAATCTGAGACTGTGCTCAAGCGACTACATAAACTGACCGACGAACTCAAGAAGTTCAGCCACATCAATAAGAAAGCGTTTGAGCAGTACTCCAGTTTCACAAAGCAGCGCGAGGGTTTACTTGTTCGTAGACAGGAACTGGAAGTATCGCTTACTTCGATCGAAGAGCTTATCGAAGTTCTGGACCGTCATAAAGATGAAGCAATCGAGCGCACATTCAAACAAGTTGCCAAAGGATTTACTGAGATTTTCGAAAAGTTAGTTCCAGCTGGTCGTGGTCGTTTGATAATGCAACGTCGAATGGACGCCCGACCGGTTGCTAACGACGAAGAATCCGACTCAGAAGACGACCAGAATGACAAAGACACTGTCGAGAACTACGTCGGCGTCGCGATCTCGGTCTCTTTCAACAGTAAATCTGACGAGCAGCAACGAATCGAGCAGCTTTCCGGCGGTCAGAAATCTCTGTGCGCACTTGCTCTCATTTTCGCAATTCAGCAATGTGATCCGGCTCCATTCTATTTATTTGACGAAATTGACGCCAACCTTGACGCGCAATATCGAACTTCCGTTGCCGCAATGATTAAAGAACTAGCGAGCAATAGTCACGCAAATGGAGGCGGCCAATTCATTTGCACGACATTTAGAAACGAAATGATTGAAGTGGCTGATAAATTCTACGGCGTGTTGTTCAATAACAAGATCTCTAGTATCGCGTCGATTACAAGAGAAAACGCGCTGACGTTTGTTGAAGGCGAACAAGTTCGTTAAAGTGATTGCTAAGGTGTATTTTATTTTGTAATTCTATAACTGCTTTTACTATGCTTTGTGTTGTATCTTAGGTAATTTAATGCATATTTTGCGATTCTCTTTATACACTTGTTTCAATATCCAAACGTAAACATAATAGTCGTACATAATTCATAATCACTTTTCGTAACTTAATCTAACCGGATTTTGATATCTCAACATCATACAAGTAGTCATTGTCTTCATACATTATCATTTGTATAAATCATAATAAAACCAATACCAACGACTCCACCTCTCAAAACTAGCTTTTTTGCGCCATATATATTACACACGCCAAAATATTGTTTAGCAGTAGTTCGCATCATACCTTTGCTGAGCCTGCGCCGCATGCGCAACCATCAGTAATGGATTATCTATAGTCGCATTAGCTGTTTGCTTTTGCTCAGGCGTAGGAAGCTGCGGCGGCAATTGCTGCTGCGCAGACTGCTGAGCCGGATCAAGTTGTCGAAATTTATCAATGTTCGCCATTTCGGAATACACGTAATCCTGCCATGACAGCTGCGATTGGTGCGGCCAGACATTTGCTTGCGATTTTGGTGGCTGCTGCTGCTGCGGTTGCTGCGCAGTTGGAATCGGATTCGGCGAAGCAGATGCGGCGACTGCGACTGCTGTCTGCCAAAGATACCCGTGCGGGTCTGATTGTGTATGCGATTGCTGAGGCATTTGCGACATCGAAGAATAAGAATTGGCATTCAAATCTGTCTGAGCTGGTGGCAGATGGTGCAGAGGAAGTTGAGTCGTTGAAGAGCGTATTGATTGCGGAGTCGATTGGGTAACCGGCTGAGATACAGGCTGCGACGGTATCGACTCTGGATACGGTGGCACCTGATGCGGTGTGATAATGTGATGGTGCATCGGTGTGTAATACGTCCCGCTATATCTATCCTCCAACTTCTTGATCGTATCAAGCGATACGGTCGACACAACTCGCCGTAGTTTATTCTCAACGTCAGTTCCTAAGGCCTTGGCAATCTCATCAATAATTGCAAGTGTAATCTCAACATCTTCTTTAACCCGCACAATCTCATCAAGAGTGGTATCCGGCCTCGCCCACGCTCCATAGAGAATCGTAAATAGCGAAGTAAGAAGCATACAGATATTGCACCATGTAGACTCAACATGGTTAATCTTCATGAGCGCGTGAATAGTATGCAAGGACTCGCGCGATATGCTGACACAAATAGTCCGAGACTGGTCATAAAACGATTGATTTGTCGTCATAGAAGCTGACGGATGTCTGATAGCGAGATTGAGCTCATTACATGTTAGCCACATGATACCGGCATAACGCTTATCCGAAAGATCACCAGTGCTGTCTGATGGTTTCCATGTTAGTATTTCAGGAAGCTTTGCTTTCCACTTTTCTAGCTCGGCTTCGTACTCTAGCACCTTTCGTTCGTATTGATCACTCGAGAGTTTCTTAGCTGCATAAAATGAACAATACACCGAGCTCGATATCTGCGTGAGACCAAATAACGCTATAGCCGGAAGAAACGAGCAAGGATTTTGAATTTTTGAGTAATCTGTCTTTCCATCAAGGTACTCATCGTCAACAGCTAACGGAAGCTCGGTGTCAAAGTTATCATTGTGTATAGCATGTGGACGACCTAATCTGTTTGCCAAATCTGATTCCAGCGACAATAATAACCAAAAGACCCTCTTGCGAAGTTGTTGCTCGCGAACCGATAAAGTTGACCCATTAGCCGTCGAAGAATTTTCGCGATGCAGACCAATTTGAATGCCGATCGTAGTACCCATTCTTCCCAAAACCCAAGACGCGCGCGGTCTAGGTGATGGCCGCAAGTATACGAGGATAAGCACGAGAGCCTGCACAGTCGCAAGGTCTTGATTGCGATAAAACGAAGAAAAGTAGGGAAAGATCCTTCGGTAAAATGTCTGCGAAAGAGGAGAATAAACTCTGCGAGTGTCTTCGACTTTGCGCTGGTAAACATCGACGGAACTGGTGATAATCGCAAATACCATATTAACAATAACACATGTCTGAGGGGTCGGTGTGTATGAGTCGTCATTGTAAAGCCGAGAAAGCTGGTAATACAACCAGGATTTTGATAAAACAGGAATCACCGGATGCACCACCGCCAAGAAAGATTCAATGTAGATCTTTGCTTCCTCGTAAGGCGGAAGCTCCATACGAGCCGGGATGCCTGGGCTGGAAAACTGAAAGAGATTTGTATCACCGAGGTCGAGCTCGTCGGGAGCCAAGTCACGTAGGCTAATAGGGATTCCAACAACTGAATGTCTCTACAAGTCAGATTATATAATCAACAAAATGAAAAAGGGAAGCGCGCACCGGAAAGGATAGCTTCATCCCATGCGCCGGCGGGGCCGTCATCTTCTGAGGTTATTCGCTCAACGACCGACACTGGCAATCCTGAATTCGCACTATTTCTCGACGGCTGATTCATTGCGACGCTAGTAAGGCTTTCGATAGACGGCAATTGCATAGTCTGCGGCAGCGCCGGGGGTGGCTGCTGTGCTTGCTGTTGCTGCTGCTGCTGCTGTTGAAGATCTTCGACAGATGGCAGTCTACCAGTCTCAATACCCGGAGCCACTGTGGCCAAAACCGCTTGTAGTCTCGCCACCTGAGCTTCTAAATTCTCGACATATCCTCTGGGCAACGCTTTGCGTGAATTCAAATCTGTATTTGTACATGGCACTCGAGCAAGCGAGCATGGTGTACATGCTCCCGTAGTCGCGTTGCATTTAATCTTGCGCGACTTACACCGGTCGCAAGCCTGTGAAAATAAACCAGATGTTAGAAACCAGCCTAGGAAGTATTATGCGAGTATCAATAATGCGCGTACCTGTCCGGTGCGCGTGCTTTTGCGCTGCTTCTTTGGACTCGGCTCCATTAATTGCTTAGCGTCCAAAGCTCTATCTGACTTTTAAGATCCGGCACCAGCCGTCTTATGCACTCTTAGCATTGCCGTTTAGGGTATAATCCACACCGCAACAGGCTATCTACAGCAAACCGGGAATCCAAGGGTTCGGTGTGCGTGCCGCTTCCGCTGTGGCGCACGGCTTAAGGCTTCGACCGTTGATTTCTACGCAGCCATAAACATTGGTCGACACGTATTTTGTCATTCTAATTCCAATGACCAGACTAAAATGACAAATATCCGGTCGCGGGACCTCCTCGTATTCTTACACGTACTCCCTTCTCGTTCTTAAAACGTTATACGCACGCACTCCTTCCAGACCGCGCTCCCATAGCCGTACGTCTTCGGACGGCCACTGCCACCGGCCCGCATTTCCCCTTCTGACTCCGCTCCAGCTTCAAACCGCAGCGTGCTTCCTAGCGGCGGCAGTTCTCGGTCAACATTCCGACACTGACTGACGTCAAGAGCTTCAAGTTTGACACAGCCTGCTCCAACCGCCTCAACGCCGGCATTCGTCACTCGCACGCATCCGCGCACGCCGAGGACTCGCAGCTCAACAAGATGTCTCGCAACTGCCCGTAAACTGCCATCCGAGACTGCAGATCCGCAAAATGCAAGATTTAGATTTTTCAATAGCGGGCATCCTAAAGAGAGTACTTCAACGCTGACGTCGCTTAGCGCACAGCAGAACGAGAGATCGAGTTCCTCCAATGCCTTCGCTGCCGCCGCAAGCGATACAATAGCCTTATCTGTCAAAAACGTGCAGTCTGCAAGACACAGTCGTCGTAATCTTGGAAATGTCCTCTGCGCCCAATATCCAAACCCGACATCAGTAACCGTGGTGCATCGCGTCAAGTCAAGATACTCGAGACGCTCGTTCGCGTGCATCGCTAGATGATGCATGCTCTTGTCAGTGATATGTTTGCAGTAGCTTAGTGAAATTCGCCGTAACCGCGGGCATCCAACTATTGTTCCCGGTGGAGGCGCATCACTAATACTAACTGCCGTCTCCGGCACGACCCACCCCACCACGCGCGCAAGTGTTGCGTCGCCGACTTTTCTACAATTCGATAAATCAATTTCTTCTAGCGTGCGTGCGATTGCAGGGACAGTCAGTTCCATAATCGCCATCCCACTCACTTCCCAAACGCTCCTCATTCGAAACGTTCGGATATCACGCCCGATTGTCGACACCAAATGCGCAAATCCAGCGTCTGATAAATGGAAGCAGTTTGAAATATCAACTTCATCAGGTCGACTCCCGACTAGAGATGCAATCGTTTTTATGCAATTGTCATAAACAGACGTATTATACTCTCGCAGATCCAGTTTGCGCAGTATTCGCTCATCTTCTCGTATCAGACGCCGCCATCGCTGACAAACCAGCTGCATGCGCATCAAGACTTTCAAAGGAAGAACGCTCAGAATCTGCGCTAAAACACAGTCCGGGAAATGCTCGCCAGTTTTCACCACGCTCCGCTCCGCCGCAGCTTTTAAAAGTTCTTCACGAACACTGGGCTGTATAAGATCTGTTATTTCTTCAGCTTCCACCACAGGCGCGTGCTGCAGTCTCCGAGACCGGCGAACATTCTCACGATGTTGTACCCGTATCCGTTTTGCGCGCTTCCGCCTTCTTTCGCCTGGAGCGCCGTTATTGGGACTTGATGATCGAGATCGTGACGACGATGACGACGAGCAGTAGCTGCTGCCGCTACTGCTATTACTACTACTTGATTCCAGAGTTAATCGATTCATGGTCCCTGTAGATAGCAGTGCACTACCGTTCATTAACGGCACTGAGAGCATAAGTGTATCCTCGCCCACGCCATCAAGAAGATCCGACGTCTGTGAAAATGGATCAGGATCAAGAGGTTTCTCCACCTCATCAGACGCGGGGTCTACCATAACCACTTCTTCTTTGGCTTTTTGAGATATAAGACTGGCATTGGAAGACGAGGCCATGCGTTCACGCGCAGTCTGCTCAATGTCGCGCAATACCTGCGGAAACTCTCCAATGACACTTTCAAGTGCAGCACTGGTAAGAACAAGGCACTCGACCATACCAACAGATCTTACAGACGCAGTACGATTCTCAGCCAGCGCCAAAAATGTGAATTCGCCAAAATGAGCTCCTTTCTGTAATCGTGCGACTGTTTGCTGCGACCGCTCGTCCACAACTTCTACTTCACCAGACACAACGAAAAACAACTCGCGGCCGGATGAGTCTTGCCGTATAATATACTCAAACGGTGAATACCGCTTAGGTTCGACGGATAGAGCCAAGGTGTGTAAAGTCTCAGAGGAAAGTGCTGCAAATAGCGGAAGTTCCTTAAGTAAATCCCTGATTGCAATACGGGAATTTGGTGTCTCGACTTGAATTCCGGGTAGTTCATCTTCAGCCCTTACCGTCACCTCGCTATTGTTGCTGATAGTGTGCAGTTGACTACTACTGCCATTGTTGCCGCTGCTGTTGCCGCCGCTGCTGTTATTACCGCTATTTCCCCTTTCTCCAGCTTTCTGCTTGGCCAATAAATTCAATCGTTCCTGCGCTTCCTCTCTAATTGCTCGTTCAATATCCGGAAACTGAGGTAATACTTCTCCCAAAGCTTCGCCAGTAAGCACGACAACCATGCATTTTGTCCTCGCCACGATCGACGCCGTCCGCGGCCGCTCAAACAGGATTCCAATTTCTCCAAAAAAGGCCCCAGCCGACAGTTCCGCGTATACGGATTCACCATCTCGAGACGTAACTCCGACTGCGCCACGCACGATCCAATACATTGCGCGGGCATCTTCGCCTTCAGTAAACTATAATCGCAAATTTGTTAGGATAATCAATTTGATGCAGAGGTAATAATATTGGCGCATACAATGTACTCCTGAGGAGAATAGAACTGTGGCCGCAATTTCTTGGAAATAGCCATTAAGAATCCATCAGGCGCATCAGCGAAAAGTGGGAATGATCGCAAGCGATCCCAGATCTCGAGCGGCATGCCATTTTGATCATGCATAGCCAACGGCGAAGGACGCACAGGGACATGTGCTTTAAATGATGGCACACCAGCATACGGTACCGATACAATTCTGGAAGATGACGAGGACGACGATGACGAGGAAAGTGGAGATGACCGGGAATGCCGCGAACGAGATGGTGTTCTGCGAATCGGTCGGTGACGAGCCGGCTCTGCCATTCTTGCCATGGTTCTGTCGTGTAAATATTGTTAGCACACTGCAGCAACGAAAAGAAAGTACGGGGCCTGTCGTACTCAGCGAATACCAGGAAACGCGGCCGAAATAGATAGACTACTCAGATGGCCCTACTTGGGCGCGCTCAGCACATCTGTCGTTTACGCGGCGTCGATGAGACCGTAACAACACTTCAAAGCAGAGATCAACACAATAAAAGCTCTCTTTGCTATGATATCGAGCACTTCACAGTGATTACCGAAAAAACAAGAAATCCACAGCGATAAAAGGGCAAGAAACAGGAAGACAAAGCTGGGGTCAGAGCTGGAACTATGAGCGAGCCTCCAGGCGAAACCTTAAATGGACTGGATTCCAAGGATGAGATGGCGCATTCGCTGCGCAGCGGTTCAATTTCTCTTCTACCTATTCTATTTTGTTATTATCTAACGATAATATACCGTCAGTCCTTAATCCCACTTTTCATTGGACTATAGCAACAGTTCCATGATGCAGCCCTTGCATTTAAAAAAAGGTCACGTGCGCATTCTAATCCCAACCGAATATGACGCCTCGTTTACTAATCCAAAC
>JAJLTT010000054.1:0-24989 GCA_030568315.1 Myxozyma sirexii
TATATCTGCTGCCGCCCGCCGGTTTCTGTGCTCCGCTCCATTCGTTCTGTTGTTGTATTATCCGCTACTCAAAAGCTGTCTCGACCTCCTAGATATTCAGGGAGACGTGTATGCATTTGTTCGCTATTTACAGACTATGTACATCGCCGTTTGCTTTCTCGGCCTCCTTTGCGCTGTGGTATGTTTCGACCAAGATCTCGACCAGATGCGGATCAATCTCGTTGTCGCGCGAGTACAATACTCGCATCGCTTTGCAACTCAGCATATAATCGTTGTGTCTCTGGCACATCAGTACTGTGTTTATGCATGTCCCGTCGTCGGGATCTATTGTGCCTGTGTCCACCAAGTTCTCCCATATCCAAGACACTTCCTCGTACTACACTCTCTAGTCAGTAATCAATTGCGGTACCACCTTCTGTCGCGCACTTACCAAAAAATCCTGAGCGCAGCAACTCAATAGTCTGCCCCATAACCTCTCCGGAACTGTAACCAGATTCCGCTCCAGATGCCGCCTCATATAGCTAAGCGCAAGACCGTACTCATTATAATCCATCAGCACCGCCATAAGTCTCGTGAGCACCGATGTCACGGGCGCGAGACCGCGCTTGTCGAACTCATCAAATGCCTCGATCGCACGTTCGAGCTCATTGCTGCACAGGTAGCTTTGGACTAGTCGCTCGATGTCATACGGCTGCATCTGGTAGCCAAAGTCTTCTACCAGACTGAGTAGTCTGTGTCTGTATACCGGGTGCGGGCATTTCGCGATTGCCTTTAAAAATTCCATGTTAGCATTGACATCCTTTAAGTCTCAACAGGCGACAAAAGAAAAGAAAAAAACTCACTTTGAAAAGCTGCTCAAACATATGACTGGTGATAATTTTATCCTGTTCCAACAACTCTTCAACCAATCCAAAAATCCGGGATATCAAAACCCCACCAGGCCCGCTCCTTCTCGCCATCGCCAATAGCAATTCAGAATACACTCCCAACGAAGGAATAACTCTCGAATTAGCGATACCTTTCGCTATTCGGAAAACCGCCATACTAAGGTCCAACTCATTGTACTCCCGCAGCCGGGTCACGATTTTCCGCCATGTCTCGTGGCGCTGAGAATATCCTAATTGCCGTTCGGGCAGGAAATGTGGCCGGTGCGAGTTCCGGCCCAGTTGTCGCGGCGCTTTTAGTATATTTGGGTATTTCTTTGTCGATATTCTCTGCTGAATCGCTTTCGTTGCCATGACGCCCGGCGACGACCAGAGAATTTTAAGCGATTTCGATATTCTGCATTTTTCTCCCATTAGTAACAAGCGCATATTGAAAACAAAAGTGCTTACCGCTCCGAAGGTCTAGGCGGATCCTCTGAAGCATCATCGCTGCGCGAACTAGCCGTACTCTGCCTGCAAAGTAATATTCGCGGCATGAGCAACTGTCTAGCGACCAGCCGGCGCTGGGCGAGCCGCAAACAGACTACCATAGTTTTATCGTGTGCGGGTCATCAAATCTGCTGTTTTTCTAGCGGAGTACCGCGTGTGTGTGTCGAAATGGAGATATCAGATGTACAAGAAAACGAGAACGCAAGGCGGTGGCAGATTATTAGTGCTTTAGAGCAGAGCCCTTCATTTAAGGTTTATATGTGGGTGCATATTTAATGACCTCATCTCATCTTTCTGCAGAGAACAGTCGACTCGTATTTCATTACAATGTCTAAGCGAACAAGAACAGAAGACCGGTCAGAAGACGAAACGCAATCATCCGACTCTGAACTAGAAATACCAGCATCACTGAAAATCAGGCATACGACAACCGCCTCGAGCCCAGTAATCGAGTGCACGCTACCGCCGCTTTGTTCGCGAACTCGACCATCATTCACCACCACTACCGCTTACGAGCTCCATTACCGCTCGCAGCATTCACTGCTCTGTATCGAATGCAAAAAGAATTTCCCGTCTGAGCATTTTCTCGATCTTCATATTTCTGAAAATCATGATCCGTTTACTGAAGCGCGTCGCGATCGCGGAGAGAAAGTATACAGATGTTTTGTAGAAGATTGCGATAAACTGTGCTCGGATACACGGAAGCGACGAATGCACCTGATTGACAAGCATGCGTATCCGAAGGAATTCATGTTCAGCGTTGTCAATAAGGGTATCACACGCGGACAGACGTCGTTGTTGAATCCGTTGCGTAAACGAGTCGATAGTGCGATGTCGGACGATCCGGGTCTAGATAATGACACGCAAGCCGAGTCAAAAGAAAATATAAACAAATATGAAGACGGTAAAAGCATGGGCGTGATGGACGATATTGGCGAACCTGAACTAGATCCACAATTCGAGGAATTGCATGAGAGCATGAAAACTCTGCGACTCGTACCTTCCAAGATCCGTTTCGGCAGAGGTTCAAGATGATGGCGATTTTCTGTACATATTGCATTTCCGGGCGCTTTGTTTTTTCCGTTTACTGATGAATAATAACTATATGTACAATTCTATATTACCAATGAAAGCTATTTACAAAGCAAGTCCCAAGACAGCGAGCGCCATCTTAACGCACGCACCGACTTTCCGATTCTCAGCATGGAAATCAGATTCTTCCATAACCCTCGTGAATTTCTGCAAATTTGCAGTCTCTTCGGCCATTTTTCTGCAAAGCTCCTCGTCAACTGTCACGATTATACCGTTGGATTCAAGGTCCATGGTATGTGATCGGCGAGTGAAATTCGAGGATCCGATAACGGTTAAACAGGGAGTTGTTTGGCCAGGAGGCGTGATCCAGATACCTTTGGCGTGGTACGTCCATCCGCCGGGCTGATTTAGCACGCCATTCTGCCATTCGAGAAGTTTGATGTTTGCGCTCTTATTGCGGGATGCAACGTCCTTTACGAATTCGTGCGCGAGCGCAGTATATGCGGGTGGTAAGTACTTGGAGATACCAGCCGACTGATAGAATCCGTTAGCTTCTGGAGCAGCCGTGATAATCACTCCGGATTCAGGGTTCGACTCGAGAAGCTTTGTGCGGTAGAGAGGATGTAGATTGAAATATCCGGCTGTGAATGTCCAGGAAAAATGCTCAAAGTGCGTGAGGACGTCGAGTATGCGCTCGACAGCAGGTGCTTCGGTGGACGTGTTTGGTCGTAAGAAAGGGGTCATTTGAGAGACGGGGTAGAAGACTGTCTTGGTAACCTTCGAAGTAAGGCTCTCTATTGACGACGGCAGACGTGTTGGTGGTGGGCAGAGTAGTGGCGCGACGAGAGCTGTTGCCGCGCGGCAGAATGAATGCGGATGTTTGGTTGGTTCCGGGGCACATGACGGTCCGGTCGGCCACGACAGACGGAACTGGGAAGGTAGTGCTGAGTCCGGGTCGAGTCGGTAGCTGAGCGCTGAGATTGCGTCAAAGATACGACGGTAGTAAGCAGTCACTTCCGCCGAGCGGAAAAGATAATATCGGTCTTGTCGGTTGGTAAAGTAATCGTTCGATAGATTCGCGCCCGAGAGGATGATCTCGTCGTCGAATCCGTATAGTTTGATGTGCTGCAATCCCCATCCTTCGTTCAATCGCACCGGTGTAACAGCTTTCGCCAGCCCGCGCAGCTTGGGCGTGTGGAATAGGCGGACATGCACGCGATCCGGGAACTCAGCTGCGAGAGAAGCCATCAGCGATGCGCAGGACGGCTCGGGCGCTTCGCGAGTACCGCGAAGTGCGTCGGTGAGTAGATGGACCTGCAGACATTTGTTGTCTCGCAGAGCCGTGCGCAGAGTATCTATCAGATCGTGCTCTGTGCGGCCAATGTAAAGAGAAGCGAGGAAGACATGCCGTTTGGCAGCGAGGATCTTCGTCTTGAGCGTGCTGTAGAATTCAGCAGGCGTCGAGAGAATCTCAATCTCGCCAGGAGCAAGATAAAATCGAGGCGCGAGCTTGTCGAGATCATCCAGCAGCGAGAGCAGAGCTGGATGCAGCACCGATGCCGGGTGAACTGCGGTCTGACCAGCCGACGCCGACGCCGACGCCGATGCAATGCCGCGACAGTGCGGTGTCCGCGGAAGAGAAGGAGGTTTTGCCAGACGACGCGCGCGCAGAGGACCGCGTCCGGCGCGCGAGAAGGAAGTCGACGCGCGGGAGAGGGCGAGCATTTGTTGACAAGCTGCTGTTTGCTGCCGGGCGCGGTGTTGAGCGCAGCAAAATGTGACACAGGCCACGTGACCAAACCGTGCCTGAATTGCAGCAGGCGCGCAGCGGAAAGCCGGCCCGCGTCGCGGTCGACGCGAACAGCGGGCAGCGGCCCAGAACCGCCCCGATATTGACTATTTCTCGCGTCGTCTACGGCCGGCAGCGCAGCTCTCCAGCCCCGGCTATAAATAACCGCCTCCCAAACAGAGCCAGAGCCAGAGCCAGGGGTATTCGTGCACTGGCTCGGCAGCCGTGCGGCGCGGGGCGGCCCCTGGCTTCTTCTTCCGATCTTTATCGCTCCTCTGCTATCCTCTGCTCATCTGTTCTCGCTGCGCTCTCTGTCCGCTGCTTCTCATCGCTCTCGCAGGCATGGACGCCCCCGAAGAACTCTTCGCCGACATCGACGACGAGGTCTACTCGTGCCGCAAGTGCAGTAAAGTACTGCATCCCCCCTCTTCCCCTTTTCTCTCTGCACCGCTCCCTCTCTGACTGACTGTTCTTCTCCAGGTCCTCGAAGAAGGCCGTGCGTTTGAACTCGGTATGTAGCATTCCTGCCCTTTACTGCTCGTTCGTGCCTCGTGCTGACACTCCCTCCTCCAGGCGGCTCGCGGTGGCATGTCGATTGCTTCCGCTGCTCAAACTGCGACAACCAGCTCGACTGCGACGCCAACCTCCTCGTGCTCGGCAACGGCGACCTCATCTGCGCAAACTGCTGCTACTCGTGCTGTGTCTGCAACAAGAAAATTGACGATCTCGCGATCCTCACCGGCAAAGACACCGCGTTCTGCTCGAAATGCTTCAAGTGCCGCAACTGCAAGCGGCCGATCGAAAACCTGCGTTACGCGAGAACTTCGCATGGTATCTTTTGCATGAACTGCTATGATAAGCTTATGGAACGGCGGAAACGGTCCAAGGCTCAGCGCCAGCAGACCCCGCCTCTGGAAATCCAATTGCCGCCTCCGGCTGAGGATATCTCTCAAATGGTAGACGAGTCACGGGCTACGCCTTCGTCAACTACCTCCTCTAGCTCGGTGCTCTTGCAAAAATCTCTGCCGCCAGTACCTAATGGGCAAGAAGGAGATACCGACCCGCTAGATGCTCTTGCAGACCACTCCTCTGCGACGACTATGGACTCCGATAATCCTGACGAAGCGCCGGTGTCTGAAATCGCTTCAATCGCTCAGCCTGCCTCGCCTACCTCGACTCGCACCCTCCGCATGGTTCAGCGAAATAACTCTATTGCCTACTCTCATGTCTCGCTTCAACCCTCAGAGTACGCTAGCGCCGATGAAGAAATCGATCGCGAATCACTGTCTGCTGGTCGCAATGGTCCATCGTCCGAACCCGGAACTACAATCTCGTTCGTCGATACCTACCGCGATTCATATGCCGACTCGCAACCTGCTCAACCTACTGATGCTTTTTACGACACCAAAAGCACCTCAACTCCTCTTGAAAAAGTCGCTGAGGAGCACTCGCCTGACTTGAGCAACCTACCGCAAAGCGTGGATATGCTGCGCTCGACCTCGACTCGTAGTGAAAACAGCGATGCTCTGAAACGAACAAGCATCGATCAGGCCTCGATCTCATCTACTTCGTCTACGGCGCCGGCCCCTGTCCCACGCCAATCAAAGGGCCTGCTGTCTGATTTAAGCAGCACGCGTCGTTCGTCATCGAGCTTTGCTTCCAGAGTCCGCCGTATCTCGCGGTCGATTACGCAAGACCAATTCTCGACTTCAATGTCGAGTTTGGGAGATGTACCTGCTGCATCGGCCTCGACCTTGAGCGTCAGCACCGAGTTTTCATTTCCACGTCGCGAGAACGATGACGAGCCTAATGATACCGTGACGCCGATTTCAGCTACGTTCAACGGCCATTCGCCGGATCTTAACCGTAGCTCGGCGCGTCATTCGTTTGCTTCAAGTCATAATAGCACTGACGAAGCACCCACTTTGGCCGAGGGCAAAGAAAACACGCTGTCGGTTTCAAAGCAGCGTGGGCATCATCCCAAGCGCTCGGTTTCATCTGGCTCGTTCTTCAATAAGGCGCTCAGAGGCGCGTCCGCTAGCTCCGCTGACCTTTTCTCGAACGCGAGTGCTGTTGACAACAAGACTTCTGCCGTTGCGTCTACTGCCTCGCAACCGGCTGCTGTCAAAGAACCTTCTTCCGCATCCAGGTTTTTCTCATTCGGCAGAAAAGATGATTCGAGAAAACGCCGGATTAACTCAAGTACTTCCTCAACGAGCCTTGCCAAGGACGCAAAAGGATCTTCAGTTCGTTCAAAGTCGCCCAAGGGCATCAAGAAAAAGATTTCTTCGCCGAAACGACGTTCGCCCTCGCCTGTCGATAGTGCTGCTACTAGAACTGATAACGGTGCGGCGGTGCCTGTTACTTTGTCTGTTTCTGGCGAAAAAAATGAAGACAAGAAAGTTTCTGTGTCTGAGTCTCCGGTAAATACATGTCTTGTTTTTATTACTTTTAGAATGATTGACACCAACTTGAACCTTAGTACATTGAACTTCCCGAGACATTTGCTGAAGGCGCAGGCTTCAGTCTCGACGAAGACTTTGCCAGTATTCTCAACAATCAGCAACTCAACGGCTCGCCGCGGTCAACAGGCAAGGCCGCAAGCGCGCGTCTCCAATCCCTTCTCCGACGCCCAAGTAAATCGACTTTACGGTCCGCGATGACTGGAAGTTCGCCTTCTTCCTCGCCACGCATGCAAAGACAGGAGACGCCAGTTAAGAATAATGGCGATGCTTCGAATGGGTCGCCTAATACGTTGGACACGGCGTGGAATATGCCTTCGTCGCCGCCTTATCTGATGGATATGCCGCCTATGCCGGTAGCGTTTCTGGGCTCAGACAAGAAACTGGGTGAGCCTATTGATATTGAGGACGTGAGTACGATTAAGAAGTTACAAGCCGAACTTGAGCGGGCGACACAGCGGATTGTGGAGTTGGAAGCGCAGGTTAAAGCTGAGAAACCAGATACCCAAGTTTTAGATACGACGATTGAAGAGCGACGGAGGACGATAGCTGACTTGGAAGCGCAGACAGTGATTATGAAGACCGAGTATGAAGTGTTGCAGAAGAAACCCGCTGCAGAGAGTCAATCGTTATTGTCAAAGGTCACAGACGAATTGCAGGTCATAAAGGGGACATTACAAACAGAGATTCAGCAACTGATCACGCAGCGCAATGAGCTTTTAGATGAAAATATGAGACTAATGAAATTACGTGATGTCAATAGCACGGAGACGAAGTCAAAGAACCAGCAATTCTTGCATAGCACTAATGAACCGGCTAGACAGATTCAAGGCACGACAACTAAACCAGGCACCAAGCCGACGCATTCACCTGCACAAAGTGAGTCAACAGTTTTCGGCAACCGATCATTACGTCAAAGAAATGAAGGGTCGCTAAACCATTCGCCTAGTGTATCATCCACCAGCGCGACTACGTATTCGCGAATCAATAACGACAGCAAGGTCGCCGCCGACGCAAAACCCTCTACGCCGTTGCCGAACCGTGATACCAGACAAAGCCTTGCTGCCACACTTGTCGATGATTCTGCTTCTCTGGAACCGACAGCGCAAGTATCAGAAAACGGCAAAGCCGATGCATCGTCAGCCATGTCTGTCCACGGCAGCATGATGACGGCAGCCGAGAGTATCAACAGCAACGAAATCAGCACTATAAACAGCAACGGCACAAGCAGCACCGGCAGCAGTTCGAAATTCTGGAAGAAACGCGGTGCGGCCAAAGTAGCAAAGGGCTTCAACAAAGTGTTTACGGTTGAGAATGCGTTAATGCTGGCGAATTTTGGTGGTGAGTTTGTGTCAAATTTGGATGCTCCAACAAGCAAGTCTAATAACAAATCGCCGTCTTCGTCACGTAAAGATTCTACAGATAGTCAAAGCCAGCATAGTCAGTCACCAGGAGGTCTTGGGATATCCATGTCAAAAAGCGCGAGCGCGCGATCAGGTATCAGTTCATTAGCTGGCAGCGAACACAGCAAGCAGTCATCGGCGTCGAAATTACGAGGAATGAAGCTCAAAGTTTCAGCCGAGCACCGAAATAACGAGGATTTGGAAAGTACATTGTTTGGCATGGATATTAGTCAACGAGCTGCATTTGAAGGCAACGAGGTACCACTGATTGTCTTGTGTTGTATTAGGGAAGTCGAATTACGCGGATTGGATTACGAGGGAATCTATCGCAAATCAGGAATCAAATCGCAAATCACTGCAATTCAAACGCTGTTTGAGCGCGCGCCGTCAGAGTTATGGGAGTCAGCTGTCGTTACTTCGTCGCTTTTCTCGGATTCTGGATCTTCACTGTTCGTAAACGCAAAGTCTAGTCGTGAATTGATAAAATGGCAGGAAGAATTATCCGTGGCCATGGCGCAAGATATCTGCGGTGTGACTAGTGTGTTAAAGCAGTACCTTCGATATATTCCAAACCCGCTCATCACGTTTGAGTCGTACCTTGCCTTTGTCAATCTAACAGATGTAGACGATGTCGAGGCCCGCATTTACAGCATGATGCAGATTGTAAAGTCCTTACCGGCGACTCATCAACGATGCCTCGAGCTTCTTGTGCGCCATCTGGCGCGTGTAGTCGAGTTTGCTGATAAGAATCTGGTACGTCAAAACTAACAAACAGAAAAGTTTCTAGTTTTTCGTTTTTGAAATAATTGTCAAGTATGGTGGATGAAGCTAATTTAAATTGCTAATAGATGACATCAAGGAATCTGGCGGTCGTGTTCGCACCTACCCTCGTCCGCGATTTCTCTGGATCCCGAGAAATCATGGACGCCAATAAGAAAGGCGTGATTGTCCAATTCATGATTGACCACTCGGACCGCGTGTTTGGTAATGAGAGCGGCATGGTCTAGTCGTTCTCGACGTCTTGTCTTGTCGCATTTCTTTGTGAGAGACTAACAAAAAAAAATTGGATATGGTTGCGTCGGTTTGGTGACTGGGGTTGGGTTCTGGCGTTTGATTATTGAGTATTATAGTCGGATGGTTTTTTTTTGGCTAAGCCAGCGCGATTGGATGTTATGAGATGAAATGGCGGCGGGAAGATAGTATATTCTTGTAACTTTGTTTTATTAATTGGATATCGCTTAACCCAAATTCCTCATATTGTAATCAAAGTAACCCTGAATTAATCTAATTACCTTTTACGATTCACGAGCGAAGTATATTTCGATAATATTCAAATTTTCACATTTCCACACAATAATAATCGCATAATTTACGTACTAAGAAAAGTAAAGAGTAAGCAAAAACCGCACTACACGCCCGAAAACACGATTAAAAAAAATATAATAGTAAGAAGATCCATAGATTTGAATTCAGGAAAAATTCAAACAAGTCTAGCAGCGACAAATATTATGTGGTCTAGAAATGCCAACAAGATTGAACGCAAAAATGAAACAAACCAAAGTAAGAAACAGCAAAACACACGCGCGAACGTGTACGACGTAACATACATCCATACGTAATACATTGGTTGACAAAAGAAAAGACCATGCTAAAACAAAAAACTGAATCGACAACAACTATAAAAAAATTACCCACAATAAAACCCAGAGTTTTAAGAACTCATCGCGGTGCGATCCAGCCAGATGGTTGATGTACGTCGATGCCGCTGCAGACGTCGCTCCAGGGAATAAACGTTCCGTCGGAATCGTAGGCGCCGCCTGTTTCAAACACTTTTTGCGACTTTGCTTTCACGGCCGGATTCTCGCGCTCGACAGACCACCACATTTTTGACCACCATGTGTCCATGGCGCCTTTTGGTCCGTTGAAATGGAGAACTGGTGGTAATGCGCCTGAGATACGGTTGAACGCATACCGACGACGCTGATCCTTGGGTTTACGCGGCGACATCAATAGGTCGTCGTCGACAAAGATAACGTCGGCGTGCGAGAACGTCATGGTTTGAAAGACTTCGGACGTGAAATCGACAGTCATGGGAAGATTCTGCTGGCCGTACACTTCGGCGATGTACATTTGGTCCGAGAAAACCATGTCGGCGGGCGCGTGTGTAATCAGATAGTTTGCGCGCTCGTAGACCTTCCGCAGCACTTTGACCGGGCCGACCATGTTTCCAGAGTTGAGCCAGCGCGGCCGGTGATGGATAAACTGCGTCGCTGGGTCGTCTATTATAGTGTCGTTATCGGTGTCTGGGCCAAAGACGTCCGGAGGGAGAGTGGACTCGGGCACGTTTGCGCAGGCAGGCGAATCGAGAGCGTTGGGCCAGCACTTTTTATCAGCGCCGAAAACGGCGTATGTGTGGTCGTTCTCGCGCGTGTATTCCATGTAATGATCGATAAAGTCCTTATAGGGAAGCTGGTACCAGACATCGAAGCCGTCCATGATGATGGCGTATTGGTCTTCGCGCAGGCTGTTTAGCACGTTGTTGATGCCGACGATTTTGTTGACGCGTGCCTGCTGGCCGTTGGTGAAGGTCTTGCCCCAATTGATGAGCGTAGGACGCGGGTAGTCGTTCATGAGCGCGGTGTAGAGCGAGCGACAGAAATTGAAGTGAGTCGAGGTCAGCGGGATGAGAAAGACGGCGTCGATAGGCAGATCCGTCGCGTCGGAGCCTTGCAGAGGAGCAGAAGAAAGGTCGTTTATCGACGGCGCCGGTCCTGCTTCGGCGGGATCAGCGGCAGAGTCGGTCAGACCGGGCGGTGCGGGCGGTGAGTTGGCGGCCGCCTGCGGGTTTGCAGCAAAGGGATCAACGACGTCGGGCGCGGATTCGCCAGGGGGGGCGGTGCTGATGCCGGCATTGAGCTCCTGCATGCCCTTGGGACGCGGCAGGTCGTAGTCTGTGACAACGACACCAGGCGGCGAGGCGATGACGGACTGCGCAAGCACGGACTGCGGATCAAGGACTGCCTGGGGACGCATTTCGCGGATGCCGGCGATGAGGAGGAGGATGGCGGCCGCGGTGACTGCAGCGAGCAGCACGGAGTTGATGGGGGTCTTCATGCGGAGAAAGGCGCCAGCCATTGGAAGGTCGGAGCAAGGACGAGAAGCGGAATCGGAGACGCGGACTGCACAGGGAAGAAGAAGAGTGTGGTGAAGAGGGCGAGAGTGGAGAAAGGCGGCGGATTGGGCCCTGGATGCTGGATTGGATGCACAGGGGCGGCACCGTGCAAACGTACGCTGCATTATTGTGGCAACGGCGGCACGGGCAAGTCGCGCGCAAGTCGCGGGCGCGTTCGTCTCCAGAACAGGCCGTGCTGCAGCGATCCTAATCCGGAGCCCCAACCCGCAGCCGTCTGGCAGGTGTGACTAAAAAGACGCGCACTCGCGGTTTGCAGATAAAAACACGGCATATTTCCCGTCAGATAACGCAGCGCGCGCGTGCAGGCACCGCCGAATAATGCGCAGCGCAGCGGCCGACGCGTGCAAACGGGCTTGGGCCGTCGTTCGCCGCGTCGATGCCGTTTCGGGGACGCGCGTGCTCTGGGACGCGTCACGTGACTTTGGTGCAGCACGGCGCAACCGCCTTTTTTTCAGTTCTGCGCCGGACGCAATTAGAGCCCGTTCAGCAGCCATCTTGCTTCCCTCGTCGCTGCACTTCCTCACCAGACATGCGCACAGCGTCCTCCCGCAGACTGCTCGTTGCCTCGCTCGCGGCCGCGGTCTTCATCGTGCTCACATGGTCTCTCGTCAGCCCGACATCGCTCGCGGGCATGGCCGCACACGCCCCTGCTGAGGACGCGCGTGTGGTCGTCGGACACCACCGCCCGCCAAACCCGGCGGCCGGCTCCGTCCAGCAGGCCGCTGCTCCAATCGACTACGCTCCCAAGGCCGCTGCTCCGATTTTTGGTGCTGGTGCCGTCGACGCTGTGGTCGGCGCGGCCGCTGATGTCAACAGCGCGGCCGCAGCGGCCCCTGTCGAACAGCCACCCTCGGAGGTTCCCGCCGCCGAAGTCGCTGCTCCGGCCGCTGCTGCTGCCGACATTAAGGACTCGACCGTGGACGGCAACGGCAACGACGACTCTGACGACCCGCTTGCCGGCTCTGGCTCCACCGAGCCTGCCCCGCCACTCGAGAACGCGCCGACGCAGACAAAGTCTGGCTCCGGCGCCGAGGCGATGCCGCTTATCAACGGCAGGCCTGCCGACATGGCGTTCCTGATTCCGCTCTCGTCTACACATTTCAACTTTTGTCGCTCGCTCTATACCGCTCTCATGAACGACTACCCCAAGCCGACGCTGATCAACTGGGGCAAGAAGTTCGAGAACCCGGCCCAGGGCCGTGTACATAAAATCTCTGGCCTCGCAGACTATCTCCACCGCCTCTCTGGCGACCAATTTGCCTTTATCCTCGACGGTTACGACGTGTGGTACCAGATCCCCTACCGTGATTTCATTTCGCGGTTCGTCGAGTCTACAAAGCCTGACAACCACGAAGTCGTCGTCTTTGGCGCCGATAAAAAGTGCTGGCCCAACGATCCCGATTCGGCCGCCTGCGTCAACGTGCCGAAATCACCATTGCCCACTGATGTCTACGGTCCGCAGACCGACCAAATTGTCCCTATCCACCGCCAGCAATACATCAATTTCCGTCCTCGCTGGCTCAACTCTGGAAATATCATCGGCCCCGTCTCTGGCATGCGCGAAATCTACGATCAAGCCAATTACTCCATCACGCACGCGCCGCCTGATAAAGTGTTTTCGGACCAAATGTACATTGCAGATATCTACGGCGAGCAAAAGCTAAAGATGATTGTCGATTTCACGTCTGAGTTGTTCCAGACTATGACGTTTTCGCATAAGGATATCACTTTCCTTGAAGACGATCTATTCACCTTCCCTCGCAAGGCTCCGGAGGAGCGCCGATGGTACGCGTTCAATAAAATCACCTCTAAACTCGCGCCGATTCTCCATTTCAACGGTCCGAAAGAGCATATGGACGAATGGTGGCCCAAGATGTGGTGGTACAAGGAGCGCGAAACCCCGGCCGTGATTGCAAAGTCCAAGAAAATATACGAGACTGGCGGCGCCTATGACGAAGAAGGAAATTTCATTGGGTGGTCGGAACTGTGTATGAACGTCGACGTCAACGACGCTCGCACGGGAAAGATTCTCGAGGACAGAAAGGCGGCTGAGGAGGCGGCTGCGCAGAAACTTGCCGAGCCTGCTGCGCCTGTCGTCGCTGCCACCGCCGCTGCTGCTGTCATTTAAACAGTGCAATTCTGCATTCAACTCCTAAAACACGTTACCCCAATCAAGGCTAGAGCCGCTGTTGCATTGCATACATTACATCTTTTCTTAATAGTATATGGATATGATCTGTATAATAAATAATAGTACTGTGCTATTTACCACACAGAAGCGGAGTTTGTTTTCATTTTGGATTTATCTCGTTAGTTTGTTTTGTTATGAGCGGATGTGTCTGTGATATATAAGTTATCGCATTTTACACAGATATGCTTTGTACAATGTCTTTTGTTTGTGCTTTGTAATAATGGTTGTCTTGTACTTGTGTATGGCATAAATTTTGTTTACTGTTGTGATGCAATCCAATATATCATGTATAGATCATTATTGCTGGCGATTAACTTACGTAGATTAGTACCTTCTTTGCCAGCTCTTCGCCGATAGCCGCGACGGTTCCTAAGATGTCTTCTTCAATCTCACTGTATACTTCCGGTTCTAGGTATTTCACTCTCTGCTTACAATATTAGTAAGTGTTCAACCCCTTTAAACAAAAGAACTAACCGCGGCACTGTATACGTAATGATTCATTATAAGCTGTATATCCTCCAACTTTACCCTCTCTTTAACTTGTTGAAGTGTCGGTATACCCGGCATAGCAGCTTGGAACACGGTAGTCGAATCATCAGACATACTCTCGTCATCCTCATGATCTGCATCGGGACCTTTCTTTGGTCGAGAGAATTTCTCTGGATGAACTGAGTTTTCAGCGAAAGTCACGTATTCGCATTTCTGTAGTTCGGGTTCGAATCTGTCAAATTTGAAGTATTGGTATAGTTCGGGGTCGAGTAACTGCGAAGGCGCGAACGCGGCTTTATATTTCATTTTCTGACAGCTGTATATGTATAATCCTACCCCGAGCGTGCCATCAGTATTCCTATTCGGTTAAAAAGGAGAGAGAAAAGTCCTGCTTACCCATATAATAAAACTTGTCGTTTTCCTCTATTGTGAGAGCGGCTTCCCGGCACGCACTCAGTTTCCCCAGACTATACTTTGCGAACTCCTCCCTCCACATAAAATACACACCAGACACCGAATTCGGCAACAAATCAATAACTCCCATTGCAATTAACTCGCCATCAAGATAATACAACTGATGCCACAACCCCAGTCTTTTCCCATCTTTATCGCCTGGCTTCAACTGAAATGGTTCACCGCAAAGAAACCGCGAGAATCCAGCTCGTGAGATTTCGTTCTCGTTCTCGTGGTGGCATGTCAATTGATAATGTTTGAAAAGCTCGAATTTCTCGGTCGTGCACGTTGGCGGATCTAGTTTCACGACGAAGTCGTGCGCGCGCTCGATATGATTTAATTCAGCTGGAAGATTCGACGATTCAGCGCGGTGGATGGCGTGTAGTAAATCGAATTCCTGGTTTCGTTTCCCTTTACCATGACTTATCTTCCAATCAGTTTCAAATTGGAAAAAAAAAATACAATTCTGGATCCGAATTACTCACGACTTGTCAATCGAATTCTCATGCTTTTGCAAAGCGTCTTCGTAGACGTGTCCGAGTACGAATCGATTGAATCGATTAATCGTCTGCCGGTGCTCCTTTGAAGGTTTATATTCGCTTACTGCAAGTCGGATCGCATATTGTGGACAGCATGAATGTAACAAATCCGGCTTTTGCGGCATAAGTATTAACTTCACATTATATATAAGGAAATAGCCAGACCATGCATGCGCACCTTATACATGAACGTACCAGATCTATAAAACAAAATCCCCAATCAGCAAACATTACCCCTACCTCCCAAATTCCTCATCGTAAAGGAAAGAAACATAAACGCAAGGAACAATTACAAACCTTCGATACCCGCGATCCATAAATTCCTGATATTCTCCAACCGTAAGCGAAACCGCGCTGAATCCAAAGATCGCACTCCCGCTACTTCCGGCACAATACCCGCATCGCCGTCCTGATTGGTATCGTCCGGGCGTTATCACCGTCACTGGCTCGCCGGCTAGTAGCATTGCCTTCCTCTCGGCTGTTGTGCAATGCTGCGGGCGGGGTCGTGGGGAGCGTGTTTGCGTCGGTTGTGATGCCGAGCGCGTCGATTGGGACTTAGCGTTTGATAATTTGGTCAGTCACATTATAGTTTGTGTTTACGCACTTTCACATTAGAGTACAATTCATACTCTTTACTGTATCCCGTGTAATGGAAACAAAGATCGTAACTACACTAGGCATCTAAATGTGATTATCCGTATAATGTATTATATCTGCAAACAAAAAGACAACCAATCCCAACCAACCAGTTCACTCCCACAAACAATTCAATTCACCTAATAAAAAAAACGCACAACACAAATGAGAAAAGGAGAATAATAAAGGTAGTAATTTGTAATCAAAATCATATGGTCTATTTAATGCTCAAACAAGCACCAGCTTTACTGAATCGAACAAATTTACTTGGCCTGAGCAAGACCAACACGGTCGTTGCCAATGTCGTAGATCGAGTACCACTTGCGGAGGAAAGCGTCACCGAGAATAACAAGGGGTCCAACGGGCTCGGGGAAGTCCATGCCCATGAAGGCAGAGATGCAAGATCCCTGGACCTCCATGATGTAGTCGCTGGCAGAGATAGCGAATTCGATTCCGCCGAGGTTGAACGAGATCTCAGGAAGAGAATCACGGACATCGCACTCGACAGTGTACTGTCCCTGCCAGTTCTTCTTGGCACCAATCTCCATGTTCAAGATCTCAGCAAGACCGGTGGGCATGGCAATGAGCGAAGTACCAGTGTCAACAATGGCACCAGTGTTCTCGAGCTCAGCAGACTCCTTGCCGAAAGTGATGCTACGGAGGTCAACCTCCCAGTAAGCCTTACGGCGGACGGGCAACCAGGTGATCTCACCAGTGTAGTGCGACTCGTCAATGCCACCGAAGGTAGCAATGCCACCCATCTCCTCATCAACGGCGGTGTCGCCGAGGTAGAAAGAGAAAACGGGCTCGTCAAGGAGACCCTGGGCAATCGCATTGTAGACAGGGGGAACCATGCCATCGACAGAGATGGTGTCGTATCCGAGACCAAGGATACCGTCGAAGCGGCCGAAAGCGAAAGCAAGACCAGGCTCCTGGGTGGCCTCAGCAAAGTCCTGGCTCTTGATCTCGAGATCGCCGATGGTCAAGACATCGTTGGAAACGAAGCCAGACATCGAGCCAGATCCGTACTGGATGTCAAAAGCAGTGCCGTTCTTGACATAAGTTGACGACGCAGACGAGTCGTACTTGGTGTGCAAGTAGCAAGCGATCGAACCGCACGAGACGGAAGGAACCCAAAGGTTGGATGAACCAGTGTCAAGGATGACCTTGAAGGTCTGGGCCGGGGTTCCAAGGGAGATCTCGGTGAAGTCTAGAAAAAATATTAGCAAATGTGTTATATTAGGTCGTGAGCGTGCAGCAGCGCCGTGTAATTGTTGACCAAGACGTATTCGTCCAAACCCTATTCCATGCCGATTACTCATTGCGATTGTTCTCATAGTTAAGAGCACACTTAGCAGTAACAAAATTCCAATCTAGTCCGAGCAGCACGATCGTAATAGATTAAATGAATGACGAAGAGCAGGAGTAATCGGCAAGATCGAAATGAGGATAGAGCAGGCCAACAATTATGCACGCAGGCGTCTTCGCCACAAGCTGTGCGCAAACGATCGACACGTAACAAAGCAGTAAAACATACACTGAGCGTTCAAGAAGTTGGTGAGGGGAACGTTGTGAGCTGCCTCAGCATCGAACTCCTGGCCCTTGTAGTTGCCAAGGTACTTCTGGCCGAGGGCCTTCATGTGGGAGGACATGTCGAGCTATGAGAGATACGAGTCAGCAACGGAAGCGATCAAGGAATCCAGTTTACGCCGGAAGAAAAGAGGCGCTGCTAGAATACGACATAGAGAGAAAATACCTTAGCGAGCTGCTCGGTGAGGGGGACCTTCTTCATGTTCAAACTGTAGACGGAAGTCAGTAAGACGCTCATATCACACACACGCCACCGCGAAAGGAGCAGCAAGAAACACATACGAGTGGACAGCGGCCTCGGTGGAGCTCAAGAGAGCTCCAAGAGCCAAGATAGCAGAAACCTTCATTGCGGATGGGATGGGATGTGGATGGAAAGGGAGGGTGTAGAGAGAGATAAGAAGAAGAGAAGGAGACAAGGGCGGGCGGCGGACGACATTCGCGGGCTGACTGCGCCAGCTCCAGAGCGTGATCTCTGCACAGCCGCTGGTGGCGTCATCGCTGTGGCGGTGTCGCCGCTTATCTCCCGCGCCTGCTCTGGACTCAGCTTATCGGGTCCGTCTGATTGCTGATTGGGGTGTTATGTCTGCAGTTGTTTGGAGCGCTGTTGCTGGAAGTTGTGGGTGCTCTTTTGCGCAAATGACATAAACGCACGTGCAGTTTGTCGAGCTGTTTCCAATTAGTTTCTCCTTCTAGGCAGCCCACCGCTGGACGTGCAAGGGACTTCAGATTACTACTATGGCTCTTTTAGTTGACTGTCTTCATGAGAAATAATTCTCATTGTATCCTTCAATAAGCCCACCTCTGAGCGATTGCAATATTGTTCATTGGCGGAAACAGCCAGGTGCTGTTTCTTATATCATACCCCCATTTAAGCCTGCATTAATGTCTATTCCCTGACTTAGTCTAGACAAAATACAGTGCCGCATAGCGAATTTACGATCATAGCTCCTTTGGTTGCCAATGCCTAACGATATATAACTTGCTATAACCAACTACTTTTTCTAGAAATACCCCAACCCTGCTCAACTGGGAATTACACCCACTTCGACAAAACAAAGCGCGCCTAACAAAAACTCATCAGAAGCACTCTAAACCATCGCACTCACCCACTCGCTCTCCAGCACAGTCAATACTTTCGCAATCTTCTTACCCGGAAAGAACTGCACTTTGGCTAATTGTAAGGTGCGCTCATACAGCATCTACATACCACTACCTCAGAATGTCGAGCTCACCACCAATGACTCCACGTCTCCGGGGTCGTCCGCGCGGAAGACCCCCTGGCAGCAAAAATAAGCATCCCCGCACGGCACCTCCCGCCACAAGCCACGGTCGTGGGCGCCCGCGCAGATATCGCGACGATGAAGACGAAGACGTGATCAAAGCGGAAGACATCACGCTAGACGATGAAGACGAAGACGACGACGGAGACGATACCGATGACGAGAGTAAAGCGCGACGAAAGCGTCGGCGACAAGCGATTAAGAACGAAGCTGCATCGAGCAATGATGCTGAAAACGACGAGAATAATGCCGACGAACAACCAAAGGAAGTCCGCGAAGATCCGAGAGTGGCTGCTGCGCGGAAAGCTCGGGCAGCGAGAATGCGGAATATGCAAATGCGCAGCACCGCCAACGCGCAGACCGTCGCGCCACTTGATTTGGACGGAAACCCACAGACGATCAAAGACGACGAGATTTATGTGCCCAATATCGAGTCTGGCGATACCAAAGTCGATGAGTTTGGCAGATTGAAAGATGGTCGCGAGTACCGATGTCGCACGTTCACTATCCAAGGCAAGGGCGAAAGACTATACATGCTCTCTACCGAACCAGCTCGCTGTATAGGTTTCCGCGATTCCTATCTGTTCTTCCAGCGCCATAGACAACTACTCAAAGTCATTATTGACGAAAAACAAAAATATGATCTCATTGAACGAAATATAATCCCCCATTCCTACAAAGGCCGCGCAATAGGCGTCGTTAGCGCACGTTCTGTCTTTCGCGAATTTGGCGCGCGCATCGTCGTCGGCGGCAAAAAGATCATCGATGACTACAATGAAGAAAAAGCTCGAGCAGAGGGCGCTGTCGAAGGCGACCTGGCTGATCCGGAAGATCAATTACCGCCGCCAGGCATCGAATATAACAGGAACCAGTACGTGGCATGGCACGGTGCGAGCTCGGTATACCACACTCAACAACCCGGTGGTCAGCCGATGCCTGATTCCGTCGGCGCCTTCCGAGACCCGCTGAAAAAGAAAAACGTGGTAGTCACGGACGAAAATTGGATGTTTGAACACGCCAAGGCAGCCAGCAATTATAACAAAATACTTGCTGAACAGCGGAAAAAAGTATGGACTGAGAAAGGCGTATATGAAGCGCACACGGGGATCCATATGTTTCCTCAGGCGTCGCAGCCAACTAAATGTTGGTGGGAGTACGTAAGTCCGTCATGAAAAAAATCTACTGTACGATTACAAAGTACATATGGAAGTTATTAATGGATTGCACTACATTTCTCACTATATTCTATTCACCATCATGTACAAAATAACAAAAATCACTATTAAGCCAATTATTTACGTTATACCAATATTGGAAATACAAACAAAAAGTCACACAAACCTCAAGAGCTTACTTTTTTTCCGCCAAAAAAAATTTCATCCACCGCGCTCCATTGATATCCTGAAAAAAACAACACTTGCAAAAAAAAAAAGGAACCACAAAAGAATGCAAATCATTAACCAAATTGTGTATGAAGAAAAAACCACGCAAAACAATCGTAAAAGAAGCACTAAATGAGAATAAGAAATCGTACAGAAAATCATCATAATCTCATGTTGTCAATTACCATAAATAAAAACCACACAAACATCAGAAACAAAACCAATCAGTTATCAATTAAAGTTCCACACCGGGTAATAATGTATCGACAAAGAGTATGATGAATTTCATATCCTTTTTAGCATTTTACTATCCACTCCGCCTAGCTTGCTCAGCAGCGCGTTGTTCACGCAAAGACGACATCTCCTTCTGTCTCTCACTCTCTGCAGCAGCAGCCAAAACATCTACCGACCCACTCTCCCACGACGATTCAGTTCGCCGATGGAGCCCACCTCTAGGCGTAGACGCGCTCGAACTCGGATTCAATATCGCTGGTCCAGCGAGTTGATGCGGTCCATGGTTAAATTGCGTTGATGTCGGTCGCGCATAAGGTTCGTAGCCGTGTAGACTCGCTTCGGACCTATGTCGCGAGTGTCCGGCCCCTCGTTTCCGGGGAGGTAGATTGGCACTTAATGATGATATTGGAGGTAGGGAAGTCGTGGATTGGGTAGGAGACGTGCCGCCGCCTGATTGCGGCGCACCGTTAGATGGAGGAAGAAGTTGTTTTGGTGTACCGGCGTCAAAAACAGATGTTTGCCGTCGACGTTTGGGTGAAGAATCTTCTTGAGGAGTATTGAGTATTGAACGAGTCGGCGAGCGTGGGATACCGTTACCAAGGGGCGGCGGCCGGTTTGTGTCGCCAGTCGCTTGCAGTCCTTCTTTATTTCCCGCCATGCGGTCTTTGGCGCTATTCGGTTGCCAGTGATGAAATTGCAGAGCGGGCTGTTGTGACTGCGACTGTGATTGTTGCTGCAGAGGCGGAGACGGAGATCGAGTAGCCTGTGGGGGAGGCGAAGAGCGGTACAAGCCCTGTTTACCTGTGAACTCAACTTGCCGAACTTGCAATGGTGGGGTAACGGCAGCTCCATGGCCATGATAAACCGGTCGTCCTTGTGATCCGCCAGGCGACATCTGGTCTTGAGGAGGCAACTGTGCCGCCGCAGTCAATGGCGGCAGCGACGGTGTCCGAGCCGGCACAGGCGGTATTGGGGGTGGGGGAGGCGGGGGGCCTAATCCTGCGGGTAGGCCGCCATGTGCTAGATTTGGGATAGACTGTGCGCTTTGGCTGCGGTGATGTTGAGAGTGATAGCGCGGATCAGTTCGCATGTCGGGCCCGTTTGGAGTCGACACAGACGGTGGCGCCTGAGCACTTGCGGTGGCGGCAAGTTCCTGCTGCTGTTGCTGCCATATGCGCGCGACATAGTCTCTAATCCATTCTGCCGTGGCCCCAGTAACACCATTTCCGATAAATATGAACGGCATCATACTAGGCGGAATTCCATAGCGCATGCCTTCTCTCAAAAGTTCTAAATCGCGTTTCCGTAGCTCAAGACGGTATTCTTCTTGCTTCGTCCGCTCTTCTTCCGCACGGCGTCGTTCTTCTTCTGCCCGATAAGATAACGCGTGCCGTAAAGATTCATCAGAGCCTTGCCATGACGACGGTAAAAATCCTAGTAATCCGATGATGTTCTCGTTGGTTGCAGTGTGTGTCTGCGTGGGAGCTTGCGCCGAAGGGGGGTGTGCAGCCGTGCCTGGCGGGTGATGGTAAGGCTCATGTATGCTTTGCATATTCGTATTACTATTTTTCTATATATTTTTAAAAAAAGAGCAAGTGGAAAAGCGTAGAAGTGGCAAACAAAATGCCTTTTCTTTCTCAGATTAGACAAAAACGGGATAATGCAAATGCTGATGAAGATCGAGTTTGAAAGCACATAGGGATGATGAAACACGTAAAAGTGGGCGAGTAGGAGACAGGAAGATCGAAGTGCACGAGGGCTGATCTAAGAGGTAAAATGCTGCAGAGGAAAACTGACAGTGTCTATAAGAAGTGGTTAGTAAAAGAATCGCATAGTGGGCACATTGACGTTGCTGCTCTCCGCCTCGTGAGAAAAGTTGCCCGTCAGTGCTATCGTTGTGTGAGGTAAACAAAGCCGGAGTACAAGGTCAAAACAACAACATGAAAGAATGAAATAAAGTAGCGTCAGTTTTGTACGCCGCTCTAAGATCAAACAAAGGCCAATGAGCAGGGGAAAAGGAGAGCAGGCAGTCGAGCAAGAGCAAGAAAGAAAGAGACGTACCAACCAGGCAAGCACAAAACAAGATCACGCGTGCCAGATCTATTAACTGGTCTGCACTGACTAAGAGACACCCCGCACAGGCAACAAACAATCACCGACAGACGAGCGATTGCAGCGAAACGAGCAGCCGTACGGAAACAGACAGGACCAAGCGCAAGGAGGAGACGAGCAGGGTATGCGGAGGTGAACGGGTTAGTGTTCTGCGCCCCTGTGTTGCTGCTCAAAACCTAATCACGTGCCCACGTTAAATGGGGCCAAAGCGGGCGACGCGTTCCCGGAAGGGCTTAGCCTGCTATCAAAAGTTACTTGAAAGGGAGAAGAACTAGCTGCCTACTGGGCCAGGCGGGCGGCCGAACTGCTGCTGTCGCTTGAGACAATGAGCCTCGGATGGGGATTGTTCGCCACTGCTATCTCATGCATGTAGCCATTATCGTGGCGGTTTTACACCGGACAGGAGACTTACTCTGTGCACCAGAAAGCCAGCTGCTAGAAGACGAGTATGCGGGTGCAACTACAAAGATCTATTTGGCCAAACCGGGAAGCTGCCCCTTGCTTCCCGCGGCGCCGACGAGGCACCTCTTTCGGGCTGCTCCCCTGCTCAATCAGTGCTTTCTGTCAGCCGACCTTCACTCCGAAGAGAAAGTTCAGATATAACGTATATCCGAGTGGTTCTCATCACGCGCGCTGTCTACGACTGGTAATGGCTGAGTTTGCCGTTCAGGCTTCTTTCCTCCAATCGCCTTTCACGCTGTGCAGTTCTCCGAGCGATAAAAATAAGAATCACGCTTTATTGTTCATCCGCTTCTTTTGTTTTCTCCGGTACTCTTTGCTTTATCTCAATCATCTTCCATTCCAATCGTGCAATCGATTTGACTTTCTTAGTCTGACACTGACAAGATCTTCCTCTCTCTTTTTCCTCACATACGAATTCGAGGACCAATAACAATACCTTATTTAGGCCGGCCCATGCGCAGCAATTATAGAGCGGCTAGCCCCTTTCTGGCGTGTTGCACGCAAAAGAAATTACGGCTGCTGCCGATCAACTGGACTGACTCTCTTCTCTTTGCAGCACCAGTACTAATTTTGTGATCCCTTATCTCTTTCTCGCCACATAGAGTCACCTTATGCATTACAAAAGAACCAAGATGCCGTCGTCGATAATGTACTCGTGTCTGCTATCTTCATCTTTATCTTTTTTTTTTGCCTTTTTCAACGAAACCGGCGCTGTTCTCGCGTCTTGACCGATACGAACTCTAAATGCACGGGCCAGCAGCTTAATTTGTCACTTTGCAGTCATATGTCGTCACTTACCAGTAACTGTATAGATGATATACGCCTAAGTTTATCATCTTATCTGCTAATTTTCTTATAATGTGATTCTGAAAAAAAAATGGGTTCAATATATCGGTTAATAAAAAGAAAAAAAAATGATTCGACCCAGGATCGAACTGGAGACCTCCTGCGTGTGAAGCAGGTGCCATAACCAACTAGACCATCGAACCATATTGATCAAAAAACATGCAATTTCACCACATAATCCCTAAAAAGATCGTTGAACTGCGCGCCAAATTTTTCAATTGTCTTCGCCAGTCCTCGTGTCTCTCTGCTCTCTTCTCGCTTGATCTTGCTCTCTCTTCTGCTGATGTCGTTGTCCTTGCTGCCTCTCTTTGCTCTTCTCGTCCTCCAGTACGTATTGTGAACCTCTATAATCCTCCTTCTTCTTCTTCGGACCCTGCCACGTCTCCGTTGGCCGTACTGCAAGCTCAGATCCTGCTTCACCCGATTTCTGACTGGGTTATTGCCGGTGATTATAACCTCCGTCACCCGAATTGGGATCCGTTATGCCCGCAGCCTCTCGCCTCACATGCGGTGTATGCTGACTGGTTCTCTGATCATGACTGGGTTCTTTGCTCCACGTTTGGGGCGCCCACGTATCGGACACATCCCACTGTAATTGATCTGGTATTTGCTACTGCCCGCTTGGCAAGTCGAATACACTGTGTTACGCACAACCAGCCTTCCGGGACCAAGGATAAATTGTCTGATCATCATTTACTGGAATGGACTATTGACCACGAGATTACTACGCCCCTCCCGCCACGCCGTGAACCAATGCTCAACTTTCGGAAAACCGACTGGGCTATATTCACAAAGTTGGTTTCACTTACGTCTGAGTCCTTACCGTTTCGCCAGCCGCGCAATCCCTTTGAAATTGATCAGCTCGCGAGCCAGATGATTACTGTCTTGCAGGATGCGGCCAAGGGCAGCACACCCAAACGCCGGGTGGGCCCATGGTCCAAAAGGCTTTGGTCTCCTGAATTGGGACGTGCTCGTCACCAGGTGCGTTCTACGCGTACCGCTGCCCAACGTGACCCGACCCCGACATTGATTGCTGAGGCTAAAGCTTCCCTGCGCGACTACCACCGCATGCTAAAAGTCGCTGAGCTCACCCAGCGGAATGAATACCTAATGTCGATTAAGGGCCCGGAGATATGGAAACTGCGTCGCCAACTACAGCCTTCCGACAACCGCCCACCTGTGGAATTAAAGCACGCAGACGACACCTTGACCTCGGGCTGGGAGGAGCGCGTCGAGCTGCTCCAGCGCACATTACTTCCTACTATCGCCCAAGATCCAGTTACCTTCCCTTCAGCACCGGAACGCGACCGCAGTTGGTCTTCGATTACGAATGCTGAGCTTGACAAGGCACTTAGCAACACTCCAGATTGGACTTCATCAGGACCAGATGGTCTCCCTGGGGCAGTTATCAAGAATGCCGCTGAGATCCCCGAATTCCGTCACCGCCTCATGCGTCTGTTTAGCACCTGTCTGCGCTTGGGTCATCATCCTGCGATGCTTAAACATAGTTTCACTGTTGTACT